>JADRCD010200068.1:0-31487 GCA_019843815.1 Montemys delectorum
ATAGATAGATAGATAGATAGATAGATAGATAGATAGATAGATAGATATAGATATAGATATAGGTATAGATATAGATAGATACATATGTATTTTGCTTGAATGTGTGCATATATACCATGTGCAATCTTCGTGCTCTAAGAGGCCAGAAATGCTCTAAATGGCACTTGGTAACCACAGTCTGGAGTTGTAGATAGTTATGAGTCACCACGTGGATGCTAGGAATTGAAGCTAGGTCCCTGGAAGAGCAACCACTGTCTTTATTCATTGATCTTTCTCTCCATCGACTTCTACATTTTTAAGCATGAAAGATTTTGGTTTGTGGTTAGATGAAGTCACTAAATGGAAGAAGTGTATTGTCCTAGGCATAACACACTGTAATTGTAGGATACAGACAAATCAATCCCCAAATCACCAAGAAATTTCTTCCTTTATGAGTAGCCCTCATGTTTAAGAAAGGGCTATTCAGGCAGCTAGATGAGAAAAGAATTATCCAGCTCTAGATCAAGCATGTTACAATACCCCTAGTTCAATAGTAGCACAACTGTTAGAGGGATACAGAACTGCTTGGTGGTTAGATTCAAGTTACCTAAATTTATGGTAATTGAAGTTATAGGCTTTTGGGGATAACCTAGCATCATTTTGCTGAATTGTCATGTTATCAACTACCTTCTAATCATGTATGTGTACAGGCATATATCTCTGCTGTTCTCAGCCTTTGTCAGAAAAGCTCCATTTTATAGTGGGTTAATGCAGAGACTCCTTACTGCTCAATGTGCTAAGATAAGTGACTGTGAGTGCATAATTCTAAATGAGACATTTACCTGAATTCTTGTCACCAAAGACACTTGAAGTGTAGAAAATGGGACAGAAAAATATATAAGAACTAGAGGACAAGAAGAAGTGCTATAAATTGCCCTCTTCTTGGCATGACAAGACCATTGCACTTGTGAGCTGCTAGCTCCTGGGATTACCTCTACAAAATCTAGCCAGTCAAAATTCCAGCACAAATGTGGAAAGGGCTCACCAGGACTCATTCTAATTGGAGGCATTATTGACAGTTAATGGATGCTGGAGGAGGCAAAACAATTTTGCTCAGGAGTGTGGCCATTAGGAGGTTGCTCATCTCCCAGTGCATGGTCCCACATTCATGTGCACCTGACCAATACAAAGGTTATTTAAGAAAACAAATAAGAGGGCAGGAAGGAAGGAGAAGTAGTGTGCCTGGACTTACTGTATGCAAGATGCCATTTATGTCTCTACTGGATATAGGAAGAGATGCCATTCATGCTATATTATACCAAAGAAATTGTCGATGTCCTAAGATATCATGGAAAACTGAGTTTAAAAGAGAAAGACTAATTAATGTACCTGCTAGAAAAAAATTACAATGCTGCCTAGCCTTCAGGCTGTGATGTCATCACTGCTTCCCAATTTCAGCCTCATTTTTGTGAAAGTTGAGAGACAAAGCCAGAGAAGAAGATGTTGAAAATCTTATAAATTGCCCAGAAAAAGAACCTAGCCATTTACTTGAAACAGATCTTGCTATGTATCCCTGGCTGCCCTGATTTTGTCATACAGTCCAGGTTGATCTCCCACAGATGGTGACCTTTGCCTCTTCCAAGCAAATGCTAGGATAACTTGCATATGTCACCATCTATCTCTCAGTTACTTTTTTATTTTAATTCATATTGGTTCAAAAATTAAATTCTAGGTTCACCAAGATGAATCAGTAGATAACGGCACTTGCTGCCCTTAAACTTGATGACCTGAGTTAGGTCCCTGGAACATATGTAAAGGAGAGTATGAACCCTCAAAAATTGTCCTCTGACTTCCATGTGCACACTCTGGCACCCAAGCAATCCACCTACACCTGAAATAAACGAATCAATAATGTTTAAGTTCTCCAGCAGACTGTACCGATATTTGGTATATGGTCTTGTTGTAAACCCACTCTTCCATCACCCTGTAAAATGTATCCACAATTAATAGCTGATCTCTGATTCCAAAGATTTTGAAATGCAGTCTATGTTGCTATATAAGGCAATTAAATCTGTAGGTTCACATTAAATTGAAATATTATAACTCTCATGAGTTGATGCTTTTTTTAAGATGCATTAATTAAATTTTGTAGATAAACAAACAAAATATTGCAGGTGTACAAATTTACATATCTGGGGTGAGACTGATGAAAGGATGACATATCTGAATATTAGAAGTAATTGTGAAAAAATCTTTTGTTATTTCAAGCATCTAATGAGAAACTGTACTTTAATTAACTTCCTTCCATCCAGAGTTCTTTGAGTCATTCTCGGAGGTATTCTGAACACCAGATCCACCATATCACCACAGACATTTTCATAGATTTATCCATGTTCTTTTACTGGTGCCCTCCATTTCAAATATCTTACATACTGTGTATTTTTTTCTCCTTAACTTGTAAAAAGAATCTAAATGGTATACAAATGCAAAATTCATCACTGAAGTGTTATCTTCAGAAAGCTTTTATTTTATAAAAAAGTCCATCATCACAGAGGCACAGGAGAAGCATGAAGAACTGAAAAGAACAGGGCATTTATGGAAAGACACAAAAGAACCAAGTTAGCTATATGCATTTTATAAACAACACCCATCTTATTAGACAAAAATAAACTGATCCTACAAAAAGGTATTTTAGTACTTACCCTGTAGCTCCACATTGCTTTAGAAAAGATGGAAATAAAGATAGATATAGAAAACATAATTAAGCATATTAACCTAAAGAAGAAACTATGTGTCATGACACAAACCTACACATACCTATATTAAACTTATTTTGAAATATTTCACTAAATCTTTAGATTTACTACATTTTTTGCATGCAATTTTATGTTGTAAATCTGAAAACTGTTTCTCTTTGCTCAAAGTCATACACTAAAACACATGTACATGCGGAGATAAATATATGATCACATATATTATCATTTGTCTCTAGTTAGAATCAGATTCACTTCCTGGTTTTGCATCTGTAGTACCCAGAAATAGATTATAACTTATTAAATATCCCATTTCTTTCAGTGATCACAGCATCAATTTTAATCATTGGCATCAACACTCAGGTTTATGCTGTTTCTGTTTACCTGTGCCTTTTTTTCTCATGGCTTCAGTTATTCATAGTCAAACACTGTTCAGAATTACTAAATGGAAGTTTGAAAATAATGCATAGATCTTAATTTTTATGACATTCTGTGTAATATCCTGAAATCTTATACCATACAGATCCATCCTGTTCAAAACAGATTGCTCAGTATACCTGGGTTTTCTGCACTCCCCACTTGATAGTCACTGTGCTCTCATATAAGTGCCTATATTCACTTAAGGCGTGGCTTAATGATATCACATACTTTGCTTCATCTCATCATATTACAGATATTACATCATCTCTCACAATTACACCAAGATTAGTCAGTACAGAACTGTACGACATTTTGAGGGAGAAATAAGGAAGAGAGAGTGGTGATAGCTACATGGATTTTTATCGAAGTCTATCCCATTCTACCTCATTAATGTTATTATGGTTCTATGCCTAGTTTCCAAATGAAAAGTTTATCACAGGTATATATGGGTTGATGTATAGAAAAACATTACATATAGTACAAATTTACTGAAGTTTGTGCCAGGAGAGAGATACTTATTTGGGATAAAGCTCACAGGAAAGAGAGAAGGTACTGACAAAGAGACTATGTAGTTATTTGCCTTGACTTTTTTGAGTTTTTCATTTTTATTGTGGCTTTTAATGATTTTAACAATTCTTTGTTTTGTAATTCTATGGAAAGATTTTTTTTTTATAGATAGGAAAGGGAGAAGAGGTAGAGGTATCTGGAAGAGTCCAGGACAGAAAGATAAAGAAGTAGACAGAACATGGCCAGCTGACTGGCCATTGTCAAGGCTATCTGGAAGAGAGGAAAAGAGCAGAGAACAGGAGATGGAGAGAGAATAGTGAGAGATGCCAGAGCAGGGTTAAAGGAAGGGTGAGTAGCTGTGGTGAGGGAAGAGCCAGGAGACTGGTATGAGGGCTTTGAATTTGGGAATGGGGCTATGAGAGCTTGGGGGATACCATGGACCTTGATATTGTGATAGGTAACACACATATATGTTAATCTGAGAGCCTTATGTTCATTTTGCAGGAGGTAAGGGAAACAAATTCTTTTGGTAGTCAGAACTGGCTTCATAAATTCCTGTGGAATGTTCGCTTTTATCTCACTCCCAGAAACCTTTCTACAGTTCTGTTTGAGCTAGTTTCCGGATATTTGGACAATCCTTTGGAATTTGGAGATATCTTAGTTATGGTTTCAATGCAGTGAACAGACTCCATGATCATGACAACTCTTATAAAGGAAAACATTTAATCGGGGTTGTCTTACAATTTCAAAGGTTTAGACCATTATCATCATGGCAGAAAGTATACCAGCCTGCAGGCAGGTATGGTGCTGAAGGATGCTAGAGTTCTACATCTTGATCCCTGGGCAGAAGGAAACTGTCCTTTTTTTCTGGACATAACTTAAGCATATAAAACCCCAAAAGCCCTCCTCCATAGTTACACTCTTATTCCAAAGATTACACCTACTCCAACAGGAGCATATCCACTTCAACAAGCCCATACTTCCTAATAGGAATTACACAATTCTTAAATAAAAGCAAGAACAAAAATCTTTTTATACTTACTGTTACTATTTAGTCTCATATATGACAAAGCCCCCCAAAAAATCACAAAAAAGAATTTACAGTCAACAAAAGACCCTATTGCTACTATTCTTCTAACTTAACATCTATGCTAATAGCCATAGGTGTTCCCTGGGAATATCTATAGACTTTCAATTCTGCTGTTAAGAGAGAAATGGAGAAAGCTTTCGTAAATTACTTCTTATCCATAGATACTTTTTTACAAATACCAAACGCATATAGCTAATGTTAAAAATAGAACTTGAGAATGCAGATTTATTTTTGCAAGATTCATATTTCTTTACCTAAAATGGTATTTTTAGCCATTTTCTCTCTAGTAAACACTCTAAGACATCTCTATACTTTCTCTCTCTCTCTCTCTCTCTCTCTATATATATATATGTATATATATATATATATATATACATATATATATAGAGAGAGTGTGTGTGTGTGTGTGTGTGTGTGTGTGTGTGTGTGTGTGTTAACCTGCTACCTGCCAATTCTGTAGTTTAACCTCATGGGATTCTTTGCTTGCATCCACCGAATATACACAGATATATAAGGTGGATATATTATATATATCCATATATTCATATATATATGAATTTCTGTTTTATATTTGATCATTTGAATTTCTGTTGTCTGAGGCAATTGTATCATGGGGTATTTAATAAATAATTAAAGAGATCAGACCTGGCTATTTTCAAGAGCAGCATAAAATGCTCTAAAAAATGCAAAGTTTAAAGGGAAGTGAAGACTACAGTGTGTCCTATACTTGGTTAGAAACATAATTTCCAGATATTAATAAGCTCCTAGCAGAGGAATAGAATTCTCTATTTCTGGAGTATGTGAGCAAAGTAGAAGTGGCTAGGATTCAGATTTCTGAAAGATAATGTTAACATGCTAGAATGTTATCTCCAGAAAGTATATTTAAGATTTACTCATCCAATCTCTAATGGAGACAGCATATCTATAGACAGTACATGAGTAGACGTATTAATGGGTATGCTTAGTATTGTGACTGTCACATTTTCATGTTTATTATATGCATAAGTCAGATAATAAATAGGATATTCCAAAGGAGTATCTAGCACCAGAGGTAAGGCAGTTTGGTGCAGACTGGTATATATCTTATTTTCCTAGATAAATTTAAGGGAGATAAACAAGTCTAAGGAGAAATAGGAAAGAATGCCCATATCTCAGTTGGGGGACCATACCCAAAGGGTTAAGAAACATAAAGTTACTGAACAATCCTCAGGATAATATAGGCTATACCATTATGCCTACTCCTACTTTCTATGCCTTCTCATAGGAAGCCTCAGCTATTTTGAAATTTACTCTTCATAAGACATGCACAGTGGGTTATAAAGGAAAACAGCAAATAGTACATATTATCAATGCCAATTAGACATTTTCTTTTGCTTCCCAAGATTTTTGAAGGTACATAGACTATTTTCATAACTTTGTATGTGTAGCACCATGAGAGTTCCTCACATCAAGAAGTGAATTAAAAGAAACTCCCTGTCTACAATTGATTAAGTACATATCATATGCATTCTTGTTAGGCTCTTTGGAAATCCTCTTAGCTATGGCAAGCCATGCTCTGTTGCTGCTAGCAACAGCATCCTATGTCCTTGTGTATATACCATACCCATCTTCCCTGATGATCTCTTCCAACACATCGCACTGAAATATCTAGGGAAGGAGGAAGGAAAATGTATTTTCATATGCAAGAACTATGCTGATTATGGATATATGCTAGAAAATATTGTTTCCTCTTTGTTGGAGGAAATATCAACCCAAATATCACCTGGTTGACCATTCTCAACCCCTCTGATATCTACAAGTGGATGCTCGACCCAGAAACCTAATTTCTAGCATTGTCCAGAAAATTGAGAAGCATGTGGAATCCCCTTCTTGACTCTGAGTAATTCTGAAAAATTAGAGAATTTGTTGTATAATTTCTCCAGAGACATGCTCCATTATTCTGTATCAGCTTTGTAACAAATGGTGATGATAGCTATTTTAGAGTGCCATACAAAAGGAGCCTGGGTGGAGGAACAGGTGCAAAGGGAATTCAATTAAAAATTTTTCTCTGTAGAAAATCACTCTCCCAGTGCAGACTACTGTTGGGACTGGCTTTTCAGCCTCCAGATTTCTCACCTTTCTAGTCTAAGCTTCAGATTACTTGAAATCATGTGGTATTTCTCCCTCCATGTGCCAAAATCAACTCTATTTTTTGCTCTGAATTAAGGGCAAGAAGGACTTAAAGTAGATTAAGTCATACATTGTAATTCAGACATACATTTCTATACTGCATGCTTTGCATGCATTTTTCATCCATATTTAAGTAAATAAAGACCTGACATTGATCAATTTTATAGAGGCAGAAGCAAGGTATCTTATTCCAGCCATATGATTAGTAAATAATATAATAAAGACTTTAGACCAGGATGGTTGGCCTCAGAGCCAGTATTTGTTTCACTGTGGTTGCCAAGAACCATAGAAATAGGACTTTGCTTGACCCTTGCCAACTCTGTCCCACCATGGTTTCATGGGTGTTGACTGTGTACCCTGATGGTTGCCATATGCCTCTGCCTGGATTCTAGCCTCAGAGATACATCCTACTTCCTCCCACCAATCCGTATGGATACAGGATACATTTGCATGACCCCCTTGGCTATTTTTCTGATTGTACTGCACATGGTTCTGGCTCTGCTTCTTGAGGAGGCTTGAAACCAACTTAACCAAACTGTCTCCTCCATACCTGCTTTTGGCTCTGCCTTCTGCTGTGAAAGGTCTAGAGCTTTTCAAGCTGGCCACAAATATGTGCATCATTTGGATGTAATTTGTGTTGCAGTTGTTGCTTTCATCAAAGCAATATGTAAGGAGGGCATAATTATTCAGAACAATAAATATCAGTGTAAGAGGGCAATCCATTATTTTGTGATCTATTACGTTGCTTATCTCAGAACTAACATAGAAAAAGAACCTTTAACCTAGACTTTGTGGCACCCTAACATTGACTGCAATAGTGAACAGCAATTACTATTTACTATTTACTAAAACAGTATGATTAGAAATCTGTAAGTCTTTTTAACTTTATTTCTTTATATCTCAATATTGATAAAATTATTTGTACCCATCAAAGAAAAGTAAGAATTTGATACTCAGATTTTACTAGACATAGGTGCTCTATCATTAATATATACATTGTATAAATTATGTATAAATAAATACATATAAATAAGAGTGGTTTATATATATGCATATATATATGCATAGAGAGAGAAATACTATATATTTCATATTTTAAAATGTATGGCTTCCCTTAATGAGAGAACTATCGGGTGGATCACTTTTTTTCCCTCATTGTTATTAAATTATCCTCTTATCTCTTTTTCTGTATAAGTTTACTTCACAGCCAAGTTAGTTTCAACAGGTCCTTTCATTTAGTAAAACAATTCAACCATTGTCTCTTTATCACTAAATATTTATTCAGAGGATAACTCCATCAATTATCTGAGATTCTGCTATTCTTTCTCTATTTCTACATATTTATTTTACATAAAATAAATATAAATAAAATACAAATAAAATAGAAAATCAAAAATATGTGATATGTGATATACATTATGTGATATGTAATATATAATATATAGGCTAGAAAGTCCAAGTGCCTCTGGACAGCAAACATGGCTCTGTATCTCTCTGTTCTCATCCATAGTGAACTAGAATCACCATGGTAGGGCTGAGGAAGGATGGGCTGTACATAACTTAGGTAGGAAAGCTCTAGAAAATCTTGTATTTTATTTGAAAACATATGCACATGTATATCTGTAGATATATACCACTATACATGTATATATTATATGTACTTTATATTTAGACTATCTAGAAGACTTCTATCTGAAGCAGATTGGGTCACAAATTAAATACAATCAAAGAGCACAATTTCACTGTAAAAACAAAAGCAAACAAACTAAAAAACATGACCCAATAAAAATATATTATTTTCTTTCATATGTGATAAGGATAAGGAAAAATACTTTAGATACTCATAACAAAATGTGTAGTACTTGCTGAAATGTTTGCATATTCTCTGTATACATCTCATAAGTTCAACATACATACATACACACACACACACATGCACACACACACACACACACACACACACACACACACACTTCATTTAATTCTCCCCTTGCCAGTTTATATGCCTGTTTTGAAAAGAAACAAAAATAATTTTGTATTATAATATTCCAGGACTTTGCTATATTTTTGATATTTTAGTATTTGATCAGTCATCACATTGTTTCCTTCTCTCTCCTTTTCCTCTCTTTAGTCTTTATTTCATTCTCTTGTTCTTCTGTTTTCAAATTCATTATTGACAACATCCCTCTGTAAATAAATTTTCAACATTGCTATCAAGGATGCATGAACTACTGCACACAACAAGGAGAGATTTGCAGTTCTGCTACATGATTGATTAGCTTTGTATTTATAGTGTATTGCCAGATGTGACATTTGGAAATCAATTAGAGATGATTTGCACAGACATGATGGATGAGTGGTAAAGTTAAGTGGAAATGGATGATTGCGTGGAAGCTAATTATACAATACTTAGTGGACCGGCACATGCTTTCATGTGGTAAAGATCCACTTACAAACATATCTTCATAACTTCAGACAAGGATAATTAGAGATCCAGATCTATGTCATCACAAGATGAGAATGTAAATACTATTGTCTTCATATTTTTCCTCTCAATATGTGTCACACAGGTTTTCTTTAACAATACATAAAGTGCGAGCCACACATAGTCAAGCAAGTAAAATCTCATAGAAGAGCTCTACAGTTTGTTGGTGACTGCCAAGCAAAGACATTGTTCTTAGATCTTCTAGTTTGTTGATTTTACATTAATACATAATTACTATAGGATTCAATTTTAAAAAAATAAATTATCTTGACAGAGTAGAAAGTAGCTTAGATATGGCAAAGTACATCTATAATCCATGCATGGTATATAAAGGCAGAAGGATCATTGGGACTTGCTGGCCAATCAATCTGGTCAGTAAGAGAGCTCTAGACTCAATGAGAGAGCATGTTCAAAAGCATAAGATAGAGAGATATAGTAAAAGATACTTAATATGGACCCATGGCTACACAAACACACACACAAACACACACACACACACACACACACACACTCAAATGATTGTGTTATTTGTAGTGCAAGCTTTTCATTCTTTAATGCCATGACTGTTAATCAGGAGTAGTTGAGTATGAAACCTAGTTCAATCAAAATGCCATTGCCAGAAACTGTAACCTGGCTTACATACTGATTCCAATTTCTGCTCTCTTAAAACAAGGTTTCTTTCCTTTCTGAAGGACTACAGCATTGCTGATTCCTATTGCAACATGGTCATTCAAAATCCATTACTGAGGAGATGGTTTAAAAGTTAATGTTACATGTTATGCTCAAGAAAAACCCATCCATTTTGCTGCCTGGAAGATAACACTCCTCAAAACATCCACGGAAATGGATGAAGAGGTGTTTTTGGCACGATTACAAATTTATAAGGAAGATTTTAAAAAAAAATCACAATTTGTTGTAATTGCATGAGTTTAAGAAATGCATGTTTTAAAAGGCAAAAACATTATAAATTAATTATAGTGTACAAATGAAAGTCATCTTACATCATTTAGTCGGAGAACACTTCTGAGGTGGCTAAAATTGTTTTCAGACACAAACAGCAGCCTATGCTCTGTGTTTAAGTCTGTATTTCCATACTCAATTCAGGAGATGTATGAAGAAGAGTGGGGAGTTTCGGTGAAGTCAATCAGTTTTGTGAGTGGCTTCTACTTTATTTCCTAAGCCTATTCTTTCTAATAAACTCGTGTGGGGCTGCTTTGTGAATACGGGAATCTAAATGAATGTTGGACCTGGAAGGGGCAGATGGAAGTATTGTCTTGTAAATGCCAGTGTTATTTTAAAATTGTGGAAGTGTTCTTACTACTTCACAGTGTAAGTGTATTCTTTAGTAAAGCTCATATATTATACAGACTTTGAACAATAATTGCTCATGAAATTAGTCAGCTTTCTTCTTGCTGAGTTCACTTCCATGCCCAGTGGTCAACTCTATGCCTGAGGGTATACTCTGGGTCAGGTACTGGAAAATCCATGGTAAGAAAGTTTCTTTTTTTATTTGTTGTTGTTTGCTTGTTTGCTTTGTTGTGTTTTGTTTTTCTCAATCCCCTCATATCTTCCTCCTAGAACTGGGCTGATCTGGGCAATCCATTGTTGTGAGAAGACAGAATAATTTTAGGCTTCAAAGGGGGCCTTGAGAGCATCCCTTGATCAGAGCAAGTGATGGGGTTGAGAACACTATTTCTGTATAAACTCATTACCAGGATGTAAGGCCAGGGACACAGATCAGGGATCAAGAAAGACTGAAAGCCATCTTCAATCGAAGGAGAGTAAGGGGACAGCCTCACATTTCAATAAGGAAAAAAAGGACCAGGTTATGGGGTAACACATCCATGAGGAAGGATTTATTATATGGCTCTAATTCATATACTATTCATAAAGACAATCCATATTTTAGTAAAATATAGGATCACGTATGCCATATAATAGTTTGAGAGATATAGAAGATCTATCCACTGGTGCCAAGGTTTGAGCTCAGGGCTTCATACATGATAAACTAGTGTTTTGTCCTCAAGCAAGATTACAGGTCTGGAAAATATTTTTAACTCATTGTCTCCTGTATTCTTTAACAAACTTATTGACTATTTTGGTTCAAATATTTGTATCAATTTTCATGATAAAGAAACTTGGTTTTATAATTGTTAAAACGCCATAAGGAAGAAGGAAGAGAATAGGGAAGTAACATAGGTTTCTTGTGAAATTTATGAAGTCTTTGGACAATTTTTCTCTTTGTTTGGCTCTCATAATTTTAGCACTACAGAGTGGATCAGAAAAATCTTACATCTTGACTGATATTTATCCCCTCTAAGACAACTGAAGTGCTCATAATTTTTCAGAAAGAGTCATGGACGGCAAGAGGACCTAACAGAGCTCTGATACACAGAGCTGGTCACGTCTTCCTTGCCATCCAAAGGCTGTAGGCTGAGCTTCTTCATAGAGACAGCTTGATGGGCACATGGATAGGAGGTACACAGAGAGGAGCTAGGTCAGTGCCTCTTATTGCTTCTTTTACATTTGAAGAAACCCTAAAACAACATTCACTTTGAGAAAAGTATTAATAACTACCTTTTCAGGAATATTTAAAAATTATTTGCTGGCATTATGCACTACCGTCTTAAGAAAGTTTTATGCATTACTCAAACAGAATAGTATCAAAATAAGGATACAACAATTGATATATTACCTCTTTTTATGAATAAAGACACTATGCCTGTTGTTTTTTAAATATTCATTCAGTTTGATGGGATTAAACATCCTTTGGAAAAACATACCATTAGCTGTGTCAATGAGTTTCTTTCAATAAAGGTTTAACTATAGAGCAAGTACCCACTATGAACGTAAGCAGTGCCATTCCATGGGCTGGAGTCCTGAATTAAATGAAAAGAGTAAGCAGGCTAAGCAGCAAGTTCATTCTGTTTCCTTGACTGAAGATACAAGCTAACAAGGTACTTTAAATGCAAACTTTCAGCACTGTGACTTATAGGAAAAAAATAGTCTCCCTCATATAGTGAGCAAAAAGCAAAACAAAAACAAAAACAAACAAACAAAAAAACAAAGAAAAGAAAAAAGATTCCCACTTTTACTTTCTTTTGCCAAGTACTTTGTCACAGGCATGAGGACAGTTATTAATATTTCTAATTAATTCTTAGACCCTATCAGATTTTTGTCACTAGTTAACCTTACAAGAAAGCATGTAAATCAAGATTATACGTCACATTAAGTTGCCAAGTCAAGTTAGTTTCCTTTCTCTAAAAAGGTCTTTCTTTACTTTTATGACTCCAATATCTTGGAAATTGACCATTCAACACAATTCAGGATTATCTCTCAGTCTATGTGTGTCTACTGTGTCTCCACACCTGCCTTCCATTCTAATGTCTAGTAAATTAGACACTGAAGTGATGTCTGTAGATTTTATTTGTTCCAGTTTTGATGATGCTTATTTTGAATGCTTGACTAAGTTCAGGTCTACCAAGTTTTCCTTCAGCAAAGTTAGTCACTCCCATATCTAATAAATATTTTATGGAGATTTACTTAGATATTACATAAATATCTGATCCCTCAACAATGTGTGATTTGAACTCAGGAGTCTGTATGAAATTTCCAATTTGTCCCCAGAACCTATGTTAGAGATCGAGTTGCCTGGGATATGAGTAGTGACCCATTGTCAGACCCAAGCAGGGTAGGCAAACCATACCTGGGTATGATGTCTTCCAAAAGCTTCTTTGCCACTACATTGGCAGTCCCTTCTTTGTAGGGAAGGCTTCTACCCATCCTAAAAAGGTATCTATAAAAACTAGCAATTATTCATATCCATATATTCCTGGTTTTATTTCTGGATAATCTATTTCCCAATTAGCCCCTGGCCATTGACCTCTGATTCTGGTTCCTGAATTAGCTCCTTTATTGGGGCCTGAGGAGTTCACAGCCTGGGAGGTGGTACAGTCTGAGATTCCCTGATCAACCAAGTGTCCCAAGCCAAATGTTTTGTACTTTGCCCATCAAAGCAACTCTTTCAGTTTCAGGTGACCCTGAAGGAGGTCTTGACTAAATTTACCCCTGAAACTGGGCATCTCTCCTACCTTATGCCTAGGAACACCCCTGTACTTATACTTAAGGTCTCCCCTTTTTGAGATGCTATATGTGAGACCCCCTCCCATGCTGCCTAATTCCAGTCTGATATCTTAGTTAAATAAGAGCAAAATAATTTTTAAAATCCTCAGTAATCCTCTTAAACCCTCCATAGGGTCCAGAAGTAACTCTGGCCTGCCACCTGCCATGTTTATGACTCTGTTCCTATTCTAACCACCACTGCTTTGAATCAAGTGACAAAGTATAGGGTAAGAGATATAACCACAAGATTCTGGAACCTCACTGGAGAGGACCTCACTCCATGATCCTGGCAATGCCTATGGCTGTTAAGGTGTACAGGATCAGGACATGGAAACACCACTCCAATGTTAAGCCTTCCAGGAGAGAGACAATCCAGCAGTTGAGGTCCCAGTGGAGGAGACTTCCAGGTGAACTGCCACAAGAGTGACAGAAGGTCACCCCACACCCTCTTGATCTGCTGAAACTGTGACTCCAGCACTCTGATCCTGCTTGCTTGCAGTTAAGGAGACTAGGCCTAAAATCTGGACCAGTTCAGGCAAGCCTAGACAAGTCAATTTCTAATATAAAAAAACTCCAGGCTCCAGCCTTCATGCCCAGGTAATGGAATACCCCAGCCACCTGGCCTGAAGCAAGGGCAATGAGTGAGCAGCACTTTCTAGACTTCCTTAGCTACTTCCTCCGTAACAGTTCCCAGACCTCCCCAGCAAGTATATAGCTCCCACACTCCAATAATGGAAGGTCCATAGAGATGAACCCAACAGATTAACGCAGAGGTCACCTACCCTAGAATTCCCCACTGTGCTTTAAATTAGGCCTGCAAGCTCTCTTGGAGCTCTCTCTGTCTTGGTAATGGGAAACTCCAGTATGCTGGACTTCTCTAGAATAAAATACTCTTTGCGTTTACATACTAAAGAAATAAAGAAACAAACAAACAAAAAATTAACAATAATGACAAAAAAAGTACGATTTCTAACAAGGTTGTCTTATTTATTCACTGGGTAAAGTGGTTCCGTGACTATTTTCCAGCATGTACATAACATTCTTGGAGTATTTACTTTATTACTAAACAAATTTTCTAAGCACAAATCATGTTTTCACTGCCTTAGTAACTTCCTGAATATGGATTACTTTGTCATATTAAGAAGTTTGGCAACTAAGAGACAGCCTTACCAAGGTAAAATCGGCAGCAATATTGCCTCTTATGTCCAAGGTTCAGTTGATGTAGTATTCATTCAACACTGGGTCACCAGTGTTTGAGTGGGGAAACATTTTCCCATTCATTTATGCTCTATGACTTATCAAACTAGGAAGCCAAGTCAGATGGCAAAATACCATATATGTAGTCAGAGTCCATTAGCATTGGTGAGAGTTTAGTCTTCTGAAAATCTAAAACACTACATCCAGACACAAATCTCTTTTCTTTAAGACAAAGAAGGTCACTCTAACACCAGATACTACAGCCAAGGAGAAATTAGGCCACAGGCTTTCTAAAGTCCGTTTCTAGAACTTGCAGGTCTTAGAATGAAAACCAAGCCCAGACTCTCCCATCCCATTATCAAGAAAAGTCCATGATCTGCCTGCATCCATGCCCCTTGGTGCATATGCTAGGCTAGATTCAGTCACATGGGAGACAACTTCCTATCACTTTCCCCCTGAAAAACTATGAATCAGAAACCTCCTTTGTTGAGGAGATTAGAAAGATCTTCTTCCACATGCTGTCATGCTGAACATGGTGCCTATCTGTCCTAAAGCTCCCCCATTTGGTGAGTCTCTCTCTTCTAATGAAGCTCTTCTGTTGTGGATGGGCCTGGGGCTCTTTGTATGTTGATGCTAATTCTGCTTTCATGGGAGGGGCTGCAGACAAGGAGTGAATCATAGTCAGTTGACTTCTTGTGAACCAATCCTCTAATGAAGAAAGGAGCCAATCACTGGGCAAGTAGGCAAGACTTCCGAGTTGGAGGGGGAGGGGGTGGGGGGGAGGAAGGAGGAGAGAGTTAGGCCCCCTTTTGGACAGGGAAGAACTGTGAGGACAAGATGTAATTATAAGTGTCTCCTGGTTTCAATGGTAGGTCCATCAGGATCCCTCACCAGAGGATTTAGATTTAATAGAGCTTACAAGTTAGGATTTTAGTTGTTTTGCCCAGTGATTGAGTTATCGCATTCTGAACTAAGTTTGTGTTGTGTTTTCCTTCACATTGCAGTGGCTTGTCTGGGTTCAAGAGAGGAAGGTACAGAGGCAAAGCATGGGGGATGGGGCGGTGAGTTTAAGTATGGGGTTGATGTGGAAATGATCCGCCAATGGGAACTTAGTGAACCGGATGGAAAAGTTTCAGAAATCCAGGCCAGAGAGTCTCCACGAGATAATAACAGGTCCACCATTGCCTGCTAGTGCTTGGCTAGCCAGGCAGCAGAGGCAGAGGCACAAGTGTGGGAACGTGCTGGATTGATTTTTAATATTTCCCATAACACTCTTCTTTGGACCTGGAGGCCTAGTCTTTTCCTGTAGAGCTGTTTTCTAAGGAAGTTTGTTCTGAAGGGAAATTGTGTCTCAGCTCCTTTCCTGAAGTTGGGATTTTATTTCTAACAACTATAATGGCAGCTATTTCCAAAAGAATAATGAGATCTTAATTTTAATTACAATTGTATTCTATGGACTACTTCCAGATACTTCATGCCCCTTAATTAATTCTTACATAACCTATGAGATGAGGAGTGTATGCATTTTTTAGTCAAGGGACCAAAGGTTTATAGATTTCCTTGTTAATGTTGCTAAACAGTTTTCAGATCTTCATTCTTTTCTTTTCTTTTCTTTTCTTTTTTAATAAGTTTACTGACTCCAAATTTAAAGCGCCTACTTCTTCATGACAACTAATTTTTTTTTTGTTAGATTATCTTGAAAGTCTTGGGTAACTTACAACCAGTTAGTGAATACAGCTAATAATTTATTACAATAAATTTAGAAAAAGATTAATTTCACATTATTTCATCACAGGTATCTCTAAGCCACGAATAGTGTTCTGTGACCAGAACATTTGATTCACCAGGCAACAAGGTTAAATGCCTGTGGAGTCATCTAGGACTTGCAGACTCTCCAAGCCTTTAGAATTCAATACCTTAGCTACCATAATGTGGTGAGTGATTTCAGTACGACTTTTCAGGGCAGGGAATTAAACCCATGTCTGCCACCTCTAATAAGAGCAGACACCAGGCCATCAAGTATGTCAGCCCATTCTAACAACCTGGAAAGTAAACTAAGTTCAGGGAAGAAAAAACTCATCTTACCATCCTAAGAAGATACAGACAGCAGTTGATTAGCATCCCAAATGTGTTTTCTTGATGTATAAAGAAAAAGCAAACGTTGCTGTTTGGTGCATGGAGAAGTTTCAGAGCAAGTGTATTGCTCATACAAAGGAGGGTACTACTAGGCCAGCCCTGCTTTTAGAAGACAATTTCATCACTGTCCTGCTCCCATCTCCCAGGCACTGAGTGAGCCACCTCCTGACTTCAATTTCTCATATCTCTGGTACTTTTTCCACAGTCTATTTTCTACCCTGAGGTAGGCAACTAGTTATTCTGTTTTTCTTCTTAAGTCCATCAAATCCTGGACAGATCAAGACTTTATGAAAATGGTATTACAAATTCTTTCTGAGTGATGTCTGCTTTGAGAAGAACATAGAATGCTAATCAATTGTTAGATTGTGACTGATTGTTTCTCAAAACAAGCTCATGGGATACCCTGGGCAAAGCATACTGAGTAGGTAGAACAGGGTGAGCCTAGGATCAACATTCACAAGGAAAGCTTTCAAGGAAGCTACATTTCTAGTGAATTCAAGGTTCAAATTTTACATGATAATACACCAGGTCTATAAAGATCTTGTGAATAATATTTTACAAACAGATTACTTTAAAAAGATGTACATTTTGAATTGCTTGAGAATTATATTTGAGTTAATGGGTTGCAGTAGGGCACACAATTTAAAGGAGAATGTAGAAATAAGGTGAAGAAAGCAACATATTAATTCTGCAATATCAATTGCTCTACCCCAAATTATGTTTTTGAAATATAGGTACTTTCACATGAGAATTGAGAATGGATTCTTATTCTTTCTTTGGAATCTAGCCTCTCTTACTAAAAAGCTTTCTAAAGAGTTCCCTGTACCTGCACTGTTGGATCAGATGGAGGCCATTTTTGTCTTACTCCTGTTCTCTGCTAACATGGGCAGTTGTTTTCTTACTACTGTTGTGGTTTTAATTCAGACAGGTCACTAATTAATAGCATAGGCTGGAACTCTAATCCTATACTTCTCAAAATATAAAATTATATTGACTACTTATTCCTATAGTGACTGTCAGCATGCTTCATTGCATGCAATATACTTACAAGCAAGTTGTTGGAAAGTTCCACAGAGAAGAGCAAATTGCAGCACACCTATTGGGGTGGTGGCTTTTGTTGTTATTGTTTGTTTGTTTACTTATTTATTTCCTATAGTTTTAGTAAAAGAGAGTAGGTAACACAGTAAATGTTCACAATAAAATAATTTAATTATCATATTAATTTTATAAATCTTTTCCTTGAATAAGATTAAAAGTGAGAGTGAAAATGTAAATCATACAAACTTAAAATTCATAATTCATATAAATTTATAAACTTAAAATGGTATTACCTCCTGTGAGACCAATATATGCTTCCCATTTATGCATGTGTATATGACTGCACATAGAACAATTTTTTATTGTAACTACAAATGACTGATCACATGATTAAGGTCTATACAAATTCATTTTAGAGACTGAAGTAGCATGCAGAAAATAATG
This sequence comes from Montemys delectorum, assembly GCA_019843815.1. NCBI lineage: Eukaryota > Metazoa > Chordata > Mammalia > Rodentia > Muridae > Montemys > Montemys delectorum. The sequence continues at coordinate 18,341 of JADRCD010200068.1, forward strand.
AAATTACATGGTCTTGTAATAGTGTATAAGAGGTTAGTTTATCATGTTGATAGAGATGAAAATGCATACTCCAATATTATTTTAAGAGTTAAAAATCTACCAAGAGTACAAAAGCAATATATCTCTAAATATATTATAATAACCATAAAGCATAATAATTACCATTTAAGTATCTAAAATAATACAATATGAATTAAAGCTAGTGTACTACATGTTTATATACATTTATCAATGCCTTTCTTCAGATCTCCCTCTGACATCATACTTTTAGTTAATAAATCAATATATTTTTTAAAATGTATACTTTTTAAATTACATAACATTATGTGTGTAGATTTGCATTTATGTATAAACATTTTCAAATTGTTGATACTTTGACTTTTCTTTACAGACCTTGGATGTAACTGAGAAAACATTTCTGGTCACTATGGTGATACCAATTTTAATCTATTCTGAACAGTATTTTCATCTTCATATTGAGTCTTACAGTCCAATTGTATTCATAGATATATTGTTTTTTCAATTTACAATATTATCCTTGTTTTTTTTTCTTTTTACCAAGCACTTTCAACATTCAAATTGTATTTATAGCATTCCTTAGAATATTTTAAATTAAGACTGTGGAAATCCCAAATTGATGTTTTTATCATATGTGATTAGATATGATCCAGTTAATATCAACTTGATATGAATGTTCTTTTATCTTAAGTCAATCCATTATAAGTGCTAAGTCCTCATCTCCAAGTACAGTTTTCTCTCATGATTCATGCCTTCTCCTCCACAGGAGAGACACTTTTCCTCCACAGAGTTGAGTCTTCTAGATTTCATGTATGCAACGGCACAATTAGTGTTTCTGTGGAGGTTGGTACACATAAATAGGCACTGGGTACAAGATAAATATTTATCATTAAATTTCTTAGCAATAGGGGAAACCATGCATCCGTTGGTGGTTATTTGACATCTGACTGCTGTTGTGGATGAGATTTATCTAAAACATATAAAACAATTGTGCTTTGTTAAATAATAACTTGAACAATTGTGGATTTACACCCTATATTAACCAATAACCATTGTAGCAAGGGAATTTACATTAACCTCTATCCAGTCTACCATTGGAAGACTGAGCTCTTATGAATCTATCAGGTTTTCCAACCTTCCAATGGATACCCTTTCTCTTTTGCTCCAACCTGCACTCCTTGTGGCTTAGTATCTTCCTCTACCAGGCTTGCCAAAAGTTGATATACCAATGGGTTCCTGGGAGCCACTGTGTTTAGTGAAGTGATAACTAAATGATAACTAAAAACAGAAGTTAGTTGTACCAAATCTCCCGTGTCTGTGAAGACTTTGTTATGCTGACAAGCCTGGCACCCTACAGAGAGAGTGAGCAATGTTGCATTAAGAGGAATAATGGTGGCAGAGATGAATAAGATCTAAGATTGTGGAAACAAGAAAATGGATTCCCTAGCAACATGCCTCTCCTTCATACCTAAGACTTAGCAGCTAAAAGAATGGAAGTCAGTCAAAACTGTTCTGAGTATCTCAATATCATGATTATTAACAATATTTCATTAATAGAACAAATGGCAAACCCAAACAAAGGACTTTGTATACAAGGTACATCACAAAAGGGACAGCTAGCCTCTGTGTGCAATATCTTTTCTGAAACTGACAATATTTTCTTTACATCTCTGAAAACAGCCAGTTTTTTCTAAGCTAAGTAGCAATTTCAAAGCTCAGGAATGATGAAAAAATGAAAATATATTTGACTCAGCTCTTAGTTTTAAGGCTGCAAGCAATCAGGAAATCACTGAAAAACTCTATATAGAATATTTATTTCCAAGACAACAAAGGAAGCAACTGCCTTTTAACTAGTGACTGTACCAAATGAGTCTATGAGCTTAGTACCGAAGGTCACCTTCCCACCGCCCCAAAACACCTTGAGAAACAGAGCCTAGCAACACCTACAGTTGGGAGATAATGTCTTCAGTACTTTGAAAATGGTGTAACCTATCTTGGGACAGCATCCATGACCTAACTTGCCTAGTGGACTCTATTTGAACATCACACTAAGAAATCAGAGACTTAAAAAATATGATAATTTCATCATATCCTACCCAAACTTTTACTCGCTGTTCACCATCTGTACTGAGCAAATATGTGTATTTCTCCACAAGCTAGAATAGAAGAATAAATTGTAACTTTTTCCTAAATGTAATTTGAAATGGCATATAGTTTGAATATGCATATATTGATAATGAGCTCATTCAGTAGGTGGTCATGAAGGTCTCACTTGACCATAGCTACAGGCCAGTTTATTTAAACTTGCCCCTGCATTACTCTGCTGGATTTATTCCCCAATAACTGAGGTATTAGTGTTGCTGTGGCTAACGTATAATGTGCTAGAAGGAGACAGAGAAAGCTGCAAAACCTATGACAATACATAAGATGCTCCATCTTTCCGGAAGCAACTAATCATTGAGTCCATACCAGTAATGTACAGGAGACAAACACTGTGATAAGAATACATACATGGGACTCATGAGACCATCAAACCTGTCATCATGTAAACAAAGGAGGAGGAGGCAGGTGGAAATGGAGAGCATTTACAGCAAATATAGCTTATCAGTGTCAGGTAGAGTGAGATTTTTATATTGCCCAGATATGGCCACCACCACATAGAGGCAGAGCAATGATTTTCTTGGCAGGTTTATCCTCTCCAGGCCCCAAGACAGACAGGAAAACTTTGGATTACCCTGTAACTGAAAATAACTTGTCTATTTTATTTACAGGAGCTCTAATATTTGTTTTGTTTAAGCCTTCTATTCCTTTACTATATCTCTATCTCTATCTCTATCTCTATCTCTAGATCTCTAGATCTAGATCTAGATCTATACCTATACGTATATCTATGTAATTATAAAAGAGGTCAAAGAGGTCAGGCAAATTCATCATCTAGGTTAGTAAACATCATATAAGCCATATCCTACAATTTTTTAAATGATCTCCTAGGGAACACTTGTTCTTAGGTATTCATCCCCCTCAGTTCCCATCACTCAACTTTATCCTTTGATGTACATTGTCTCCCTTTCCATTGTAGCTACACTTCTTTTTTAAAGTTCATTTTTAGATTATATGTGTTAGTGTTTTGCCTACATGCATGTGTATGTACCACACATATACACTGCTCACCTAGGCCAGAGGAGGATATTGAATCCCCTGGAGTTGGGGGTTACAGAAAGTAGTGAGCTGTCATAAGGGTAGTCAGAATTCAACCTGCATCTTCTACAAGAGTATATAGTGATCTTGGCTGCTGAGTAAATGCTATAGCCATTCTGGGGTTGCTCTATAGCACAGTAAACATGAAGCTTACTAGTGCCTGTTCTAGGATTTTATATACATGTAATGTAGCATTTGAGGGTGTGTTCTTTCTGGAATATGTTTTCAACTTACCTATTATTTTCTTCACATAGTCCCTATTGATCATTTGTAGTTTGAATTTTATAATACCCACTATTGAAGTTCTTGATGGTTTATTTCTTGTTGTCTGTTTTTGTTTGTTTGTTTGTTTATCTGGCTCCTTAATCATGAGGTATCTGTTCTGTGAGTTTGGTTATATTTGACATATTTGCTTATCTTCCTGTGATGTTTCTTTTGGGACACTCAGCTGCAGAAGTTAAAAATCTTCAGCAAACCCCAGTACTTGATATTTGTTCTCGGTCATTGGCTTAGTGTATGAGTAAAATTTTAAAATAAATCCAGGCCTTTTAAACTTTTGATCAATATAAACAGTTTTAAAATGATTATTAAAGCTGACTTTTATAAAATTATTCTTGAGAATTACAAGTTATAGTACTACTTTAATATTAAGAGAATTTTATATTAAATTCCCTATGTTGGGTCATGAATTAGAGGTGGAATTAGGAGAAAATTTTAAATTTGCCTAGCTGAGAAAATTGTCTCACAGTCAAGTTATCATCTCTTCTACCTTCATGTTTCTCATCAATTTTGTAAGTGATTCTTTATTGAATCTTTAGCTGTTTAGGCTTTTCAAACCAACTTCTTCTATTCTTGCTAAATTTCCATTCTCTAAACTTAGGCTTCTCATGATGAAATCAGCCTGGTAGTCATTTCTGTACAACACGCCTTGGTTCAGTCTACGATTTATAGTTTTCATCATCTCTGTGAAAATGCTACTGTTTGGATATAGATAAAGGAATAGAGAGATGAGGAGAAATTGATTCTCATAGAAAACACTGAGAAATTACGAGTAAAGATAGCTGATCAAACTAGTAGAAAGTGCTGAAAACATGGGAGAGTCTCAAATACCTTGTTCTAGAGGTCACTCATAGAAATGTTATTTTCTAGACAGAATTGTGGGAGAATATTTCTGGAATAGTTTGCTTTTGTGAGGCTGATGGTTTGAACTTACTAAAAAGATCTTACTCAAAAGTTTTCAAGAAATACAGTTTATGTTGTAAGATCTTCTCAGATATTATTGATAAGTTGACTTCAATTATTCATTTAAACTTTGTGGTCAGTGTAACCTAGGAAAAATTCATATATACATAGAATAGAAAATGATATAAAATGCAATATGTTACCCAGGTTTCCAAAGCACTTCTCATCGTCTTAACAAATATTTAATAAATTAAAGTTATTCCATTCTATATGGTTAAGAAATATATCCTACTTAGATATTGTGATGTTTAGTATTAAAATTAAAGATTGAGTAAGAAACAGTAACTGAGGAGCTAATATTATTCGTTATCTAATATATGTCTGTCATCCTTATTTATATTTCCACTTAAGTTCTAAATAGTTCCCTTCATTCCATATGTGTATTTGTCATTTAAGGGACAACTGACCTTTAAAATAAGCAAACGTTATACTTGGGATTTTTATTTGAACCATTTTGAAATTGTTATGATGAGGGGGTAGCTGGTTAGGTTATGTTGGAAGTATGCCAGAGATGGAATTTGATGAGGTGTATTGGCGCGGTATAATAACCATGTATTATCCAGTTCCCTGTGTCACTCTCCTGTAGTTCAGCAAAACTCTGAGGAAAGTCAATATCCCTATCCTTATATAGCATTGTGACAAAAAGAAATTAATACAAAAAAGGCTGGAAAATGAGTGGCAAATGAGGGTTAAGCATCATACTGAACTTATTTCAAATGTTATATATAAGAGAATTCTATAAATCTAGAAGCAAGGCAATGTTCCTTCTATGGATAGAATGGATGCCAAGAAGTGGTTGCTGACAGGAGCCTTATATAGCTGTCTCCTGAAAGGCTCTGCCACAGCCTAACAAATACAGAGTTGGATGCTTGCAGACAACCATTGCACTGAGCACAGAGTCCTCAATGGAGAAATTAGAGAAAAGCTAAAGGAGTTGAAGGGGTTTGCAACCCCATAGGAAGAACAACAATATCAAGCATCCAGCCCCCCCCCCCCCAGCCCAGAGCTCCCAGGGAGTAAACCACCAACTGAGGAAGAGTACACACGGAGGAACCCATGGCTCCAGCTGCATATAATGCCTTGTTGAGCATCAATGGAAGGAGCCACCCTTGGTCCTGGGAAATTTCGATGCCCCAGTGTAGGGGAATGCCAGGGCGGAAAGGCAGGAGTGAGTGGGTGGGTGGGTGAGTACAGCAGGGGGAGGGGGAACAGGATAGGGAGTTTCCGGAGGGAAATTAGGAAAGGGGATAACATTTGAAATGTAAATAAAGAAAATATCCAACAAAAAAAGAGAACTGATTCAAGCTTTACAAAATATCTTCTATGATTTGGGTTTACATAAGGATGGCACAATTTGGAGTATAATTAAGCTAATATAACTTGCTGAATGAAAAAGGAAATATCTCAAAAACTATATACCTATCTTGCAAATATTATAATAATTCTGCTCAGTAAACATCAAAAATAAACTATTTTGAAGAAGGAATCATATATAAATACAATTTTTAAAAAAGATGCAGCTAAATTACTGATGAGCACATGGTAAGCCATTAAGGATTGTCAATTATCAAAGAAATACAGTTGAAATCATAATCAAAAGAAGGAACAGTGAGGACTTGCATGATGGTTCAGAAGATAAGTGTGCTTGTTGTGCAAGCATGAGGTCCTATAATCAAATCTGCAGCACCCAGATAAAAACCTGAGTTTGTAGTGTATGCCTATAACCCCAGAACTTTTGGGTATGGAAAGAGCATTTCTGGGGCTTGTTAGCCACCAATCTAGCTTTATTTTCAGTAAAAGACCACACAGCAAAAGGAAGTGATGCATTGGGATTATTATTTTAAGCATTTTGAAATTGTTATGACATAGCTGGTAGTTGGTTAGTTCCTGTTAGAAGTAAGCCATAGAGGGTGTTTGGTGTAGTGTTTTGAACTAGGAAGCAGAATAATCAATGTTCCCCCTCCAACATCTACATGTTCACGGGCTTTCATATCCCACACATTTACATACTGTACTTGTACACCATTCACACACACACACACACACACCACACAAACACACACATACACATACACACACACACACGGGGGGGCACACAAGAGAGTAGGGGTGTAAAATATGCAGAGAATTCAGAAGCTTCACAACTTGAAGATGGGAATGTAAATAGTGATGTCACTTGGAGAAATAGGTAGTTGTAAGTGTGAAATATAAAAATGTAATTCAAGCTATCGCTGGCATGGCACCAGTGGGCCGTCTTGTCATCTCATGGAGACTCTCTGACCCAGCGCTCTGAAATGTCTCCAAGCAGCTTGCAAAGTTTCCATGGTGGGTCAATGCCACCCCAGCCCTACACTTCCAAATTCCCGTGACTGGATGGGGTGCCCTACCATGGCAATCATACCTTTTATTTGGAACTCATTTGAGTCACTACATGAAGGAAAATACCACACAATCTTAGTTTAGAATCAAAAGAAAACATAATCACAGGGAGCAACAACTAACATCCTAATAGTAAACCATTCTAACTTAAATCCTCCGGTAGCAGATCCCAATAGATTTGTTATCTGAACTGGGGGGTCTCTGCTACCTACATTTTGGCTTCATCGTCCTTCCCATCCAAAAACCGGTCCCTCCTTCTGCCCTAGCCACCCCTCTGTCAGACCTGGGAGTCTCTCACCTACTAACCCAGTGAATGCTTTTCTTGAAATCTTTATTCATTAGAAGGGTTACATGAAGACCTGAGTAATTGATTCACTCCTTGTTCTAGGCAGCCCCTCTTGGGGAAGCAGAATTAGCATCAAAATACAAACAACACCAGGGCTATCGACAACAGGCAGTCCCTTTAAGTTCTTAACTTGAAGTTGTTATCTAGCAACTCCAGTCTTTGATATATGTTCATGAAAAATGAGAGTATGTTCAGTCAAAAACCTAAACAAGTATCTTCATGGTTAGATTAGCCTCAACAGTCAAATCATGAAGTTAGCTTAAAGGTCTATTAAGTGATTAAACAATAAAAATATATATATATATATTAGTTCAAGACCATGCAAAATTTTAGCATAATACAATTATTGTGCATGATAAAACACAAATAAACCTCAGAATCAAAGTGCTAAGAGAAAATGAAGCCATGAACATATGTGCTTTTATAATTATTCTATTTCTGAAAGGTCTAGATCTAAAGCAGGCCAAATCTATACAGAAATAGAGTTTTCTAGTTCTGGAATTGGTAGAGATGGTGATTGAGGACAGGGGCGATAGCTAAAGAACACCTGGTTTCTTGTTGAATTAATTAAAATGTTCTGAAAATTTTATGATGATAGGTGCCCAGATCCTTAAACCCTTTAAGAAATGGGAAATTATACACTGTAAAGAGAGGCTTTAGAAAGCCTGTGAATTATATCCCAATCTTCTATTAAAATATAAGGCATCCTGTTTAATGTGATCTTCAGATAGACAATAAATGGTTTTAGTACACAAGTTAAGGACTTCTAAAACTGCAGTATTATACTTAATTGCTTGATTTTTAAAGCTGAACGTCAAATATTAGCAAGGTCTTTTCCTTTCTTTTAGCTGCTAACCCCTTTGAAACCCCATAGAAAACCTGACAAGCAAGGCTTAGATAAAAAAAAAAAAATCAGGAAATTTCTTAAATAAGTAAATCAAAATACTTTAGAGATCATATGTGACATGGATGAGAGATCAGGACCTAGCAACAAAATAGACTTATATCATCATTTCACCATGATTTCCACAAACAAGCGAATGGGAGATAGACTGTGAGAACAACAGTTTCTGAGTCTGGCTCTTCTCCCTTTGTCTGGGATCAGCCTCAGTTCAGAAACAGAGATCAGAGGAAATTATGAAGAGACCAGCAGAGCTACATATGAGAAACTTGCTAAGTAATATGAGAGAAGCATGCCTAGATAAGGAAAATAATCCCTGAGGGGATTTTGCTGAGGAGACAATTAGAGAAGTAACCATCCCAGTTCCTACAGTAGTGACTCCTATCACATTACTGGAAATAGTAGAAACCAAAATGCATTTGAACCCACTTGGATTTTAACTCTGAAAAGGGCTTCTAGATAACCAATGTGTCATCCATCTCTGACTAAGGTTGCCCCTAGTTGATATGGGCACAAGTCATCTCATTCCATCATTCAAACAACATGACAGAGCTCCTACTAGACACAAGTTCCAGGACAGGCCTTGGCAAACTTGTAAATAATTAGACAGGTCTCCTGGAGGGTCCAGTTCAGTAGACAGACCCTAGCAATCACTTCCAGAGCTCTGTTGTGCACAGTGGGGATATCACACCTCTCATCATCTTATAAATATTGCAGTTACTACTGCTATAATTAGAAGGGAAACGCTGCTGCTTCTGCACAGGTTTCACTAATACCTTTTTCAAGCCTGGCATTCCAAGTAGTTCAAAGGTCAAGGGAATGTATTGGACAAGGATATTCACATAAATGTGACATCTCTGCACTGTCAATATGTTGGTCTCTATTTGAACTTCCTCACTGTAATCTTCACAATGTTAAACTTAGGAGACAACCTGTAACATTCAAAGGTGTTTCTAAACTAGATGAAGGAAATAAGAGTGGAAGAAATAATGGCATTGTATATCTGGGTGAGGATAGTCAAGAGCAAGGTAACTACTCAGAATGGGAATGTAATTCACATTTGGAAGACCTGAAAGTTACAAAACCAGAAGTAATAATTATGGAGTTATAAAATCTCTAAAACTATCAGGACTCATAGAGATGCACTAGACAGCCAAGTATCATAGGGCAGAGAATATTGAGACTAATTCATTAGTTCTCAAGAGACAGAGGAACCTGATGGGTCAACTGTCCCCGTTATACTAATAAACAGGTTTTAGAAAGTCTCCAGTTAGTACAAAATCACTTTCCATGATTCCTCTGAAAGTCACTGAGATCACATTGTAGCTGCTCATGCCAGGACTGAACATCAGGGGAAAAGCAATAGGATTACATTGATTCACAGGGGAACACACATAATACCATTTCTCCTTGACCTCTATTGAGCTGCCTTCATTATCAAATCTCTTGGAGTTATGGGAGGCATTAATTTCTGAACTGTTCAGGCTAGTGTGTGGATTTTTAGTATCAGGTGTCATCTATTATACCTCACAATGGGATTTTCTGAACGTGAGCTTGATGATAAAATCAAGAATCAGTCCAACAAATGGGAAATTGCCCATTCAGACTAACCTTCCGTCTACCTTTTTCTGTACATCTTAATGGCTCTGTCACCAGATGCCCTCTGATAAAACCTCTACAGTGTTAATTTGAACTGTGTAAATGTGTTCATATCTCATAATACAAACAGGAGTAAAATTAGAAAAAATGACTCTATGTAGAAGCTCCCAAATATTCTTTAAACAAGGAAATGGTAATGATATTTATAATTCCAGCTATTCATAAAAGAATAGTGCATATAGGGTGATATACTACTTTCTAATAAAAGCACTATTTTCCAGTTAATGTATGTTTGTAAATTGTAACTAGATTGGAAACTATTTATGTCAGCAACTTTGCTGGGTATCATATTGTCTTAATCCTCTTCACCAAGCATTGTCACCAAGCAGAGAGATATTAGTTCATTGCTAATGAACAACAAATGTTATTATTTCTATTATTCTATTGGTGATTTCTTTTCTCATGTGAACAACTCAGACATAAGAGAACACAACCACATATTCAAACCTATTCCTTAAGAATATGTTGGCTATATTTAATTACATTAATATTTCCTTTGCACTGGGGACATTCTTGGACATGCTATCTCATTTTGTTTATTACACTTGGTTTCTACTCTGGTCGGGTTTAAGACATGTCCTGTACCTGATAACTTGAGGGATTAGGGTATGACTTTGTCTCATTCCACAACCACATTCTTAACCACAGTTTACGTCTATAATGTGTAGATCTATCCCAGGTTACAAGATTCCATAACATGTGGCAAACATTATCAAGATTAAATTTTGATTTATTATCATCATTTTCTTTTGTAGCTGCAACATATATGATTTACAACATATAAGTGATTCTATATAGTAGGATCTTACTGATTATGAGATTAATTGGTATAACTTTTTAATTGAAGGATATCCTTCACAAAATGGCCTTACATGGAGTTTTCTGGGCATTGGATTTATAGTAGTTCCTTCATCTCATACCATTCACCTTGATGATGGTACAAAGCAAAATTGTGTCAGTAGAAAATGTACTTCAAAGTCCAATTCTTGATTATTTTCCCCACAGGCCAGCAATATATGCTATAGTACTTTCCTGATCAGGGACATGGCAGGCAATTATATCTCATGTAATCATACTCATACAATAGAGTGTATAGTGTTGCCAAGCCACAACATTCAAGATGTCAAATACATTGCTAATTTACAATATTTCTGGTTGAGCAATTATTGACCAGATTGTAGTTCTATTGTTAAGGAACACGTATATTTATTATTTCTAAGCTCTCCTCTCTCTCTTCTCTTTTCTCTCTTGTCTCTCTGTCTGTCTCTGTCTCTCTATGTCTCTCACTCTCACGTACACTCACACAAATACAGAGAAAGAGAGAGTGTGAGAGGAGACCAAGAGAGAGAAATTAGTGATATTTGAGGATATATATTTATATTCTGTTAAAGATTTCCTCCCAATTTTTTGTTAAATTTCCTTTTAGAATATTTACTTTATTTTTTGTGTATAATGTTTTTCTCACATGTATATAGGTCAACACATATAAATGTAAATGTGTGTCTGATGCCTGCAGAGGGCAAAGAGTGGGTTGGATCTCCTGGTTGGCATTACAGACGGTTGTGAGTCATCACATAGGTCCTCTTCAAAAGCAATACATACTACAAGTGCTCTGAACCTCTGAGCTATTTCTTTAGCCCCATTCTGATTTAATGGAGATATATTTAATCAAATACTCAATTTTGTATTCCTATATTATTCCCAGCTGTACCACTGCAATTTTAACTTAGGATTACTTGATAGTTAAGTTAGACAAACTACTTTGGCCAGTGATCAACCTCAACACTTAGAGTCAGTAAATCAAACAAAAATCCTAATTAGTTTCATTAAATAAGAAAGAAAACTGTCAAATTTATTTAATATGCACCCATATACACCTTTAATTATACATTTCACATCCAAAAATGACTCCAATAACAGTATTTAAATGCACAGAAAGACCGGGTGTGTGTAGAACCTGTTAGAATCTCATTAGGCCAGATGGTATCTATAAATGGAAGATATTTCACAGAGACCTACGAAAGGAACCAGACAAAATGAAGCCAGTTGTTCTGCTAAAAGAATCTTTAAGATAGATGCATGATTCTGGAATACAGTTAAAGGCTTTCATACAAATAAATTAGCAGGGCATTCATTTGCTTAGAGAACATCCTGGATATTATAAGATATTTCAAAGAATTTTGAATTCATTAAAAATAAAAGAACAGAGGGAGAGTGTTGTTCCACATACCTTTAACCAGAAGTTTAACTGTCAGTTTTATATTTGCCTGCCTATAAACTGGGATTCAGTAACAGAGAGCATCCACAGCATTAATTGGAGGATGCTTGTCACACACTGTATCTTTGGAGATATTATTAGACTTGTTCATGTTGACAAACGTTCTGGAAACAATTTTCATTTATGGATTACCTGAAAAGTCCTAAAAATAAAAGCAAAACTCAGAAAGGTATTTGTTAACTAAACATTGTATATAGACTGAACTTAAACTTATATTGTGATATGCAGGAAAGTCTCGGATGATTTGTATTCCATAGAGTTGCACACATTGGTATGACTGAACCAACAATTTAATCAACAGATAAGAAAATACTCTATGCCAATGGCAGATTTTTGTGACCAGAAACAATAAGCAATAGAACAATGTCATGAGTTTCTTTTGTCATCATTTGCATCATCCGATATCTTATTGTGGGTTCTACATATGTAGAAATAACAGATATGTTTTTTTAAATGTTTCCTAATTGGGTTTGTTATATTCAAAATATTGGGTGGAACCTATAGAGATGCTCAGTGAGTAAACACAGTGACTTTTAAAAGCAAGGAACATAAGTTCAAATCCTGAGCACCCACATTACGCAGCAGCTAAGTGTGGTAGGCCTGTAACCTCAGCCAACATTGGGTAGCAATACAGAACCTAGAGAGTTCTTTATCAAGCCAGTCTAGCTGAAACAGTAAGCTTCAAGTGAGAGACCCTATTTAATGCAATGAAGCTTTTAGAGCAATAGACTATGGCTCTGTTATCTCATGATTAGGTATTTTTCCCCATTCCATCCATGTTCATCAATTATTACAATTCACTCAGGAGGCTTATATTGCAAAAAAGTAAGATGGGGAAATACCCTATCCCCAAAATAATGTGACAAGTTCTAGATATAGGTCCAGGATGTAAAAGTCCAAAACAAAGCAAGCAAACAAAGCAAAACCAAAACCACCAAGCAAACAAACAAAAACCCTTTGCTCAAGATTTTGTGAGAAAAAGAAGCAACTAGGAGGGAGTATCATGAACAAAGCTCCTTGTAACCTGTCTTTTCCTGCTTCTGTACACACAAGCATATTATCTCTGCCTGCCCGTCTGTCTGTCTCAGTATTCTCTCTCTCTCTCTCTCTCTCTCTCTCTCTCTCT
>JADRCD010200073.1:0-22226 GCA_019843815.1 Montemys delectorum
CCCCCCTCACTTAAAAAGTCTACAAAGATAGATACAATAGAAGACTCCCACATACCTACCCCTCAACTTCAACAGTTATTAACTCAGTCCATCTTGTTTTACCATATTATAACCCATTTCCACATCCTATATTAATCTGAAGCACATCCCTGAAGATAAACCATACACTTGTGCTCATAACATCTTAGCATGTATGTTTAAAACACAATTCTTTGAAACAAAACGACAATGCCATTATTACATTTAAGAATTAAAACTAGGTGTGTGGCAGCCACTTGTAATCCTAGCACTGTAGGCAGAGGCAGTAAGAGCAGGAGTTTGAAGCTAGCCTGGGCTATCTAATGAGAGCCTGTCTTGGAAAGAGACAAGTACAGTAAACCAATTCTTTAACATCATCAAATCTGCAAATACTGCTTAAGTTTACAAACACCCTAACTTTTCCAACTTTATAATTCTTATTTCCCAAAGAATGACAGTCACTGAAGGGGTTTGACAGAGCTATCCTATTCCACGGTGCATACATTTCACGTCCACTCCTCATCCCCCCCCCCATGTAATTATTGCTTAAATAACCCTGACCCTGTGTCTTGTAGAACTTCCCACAGTCTGTGTTGTCTGACTGCCTCCCTGGGGCTTTGCTGCTCTGTCCTCTGTGTTTCCTGACTTTAGATCTAAGACTCTTAGCCAGCTGTTGAATCACGTCTTTGCTTTGTTTTGATTATTTTTGGTGGGGGGAAGAGTAAAAAGTATTCATGTGTACTGGTAGCTTTTCCAGCAGGTAGATATTTGGTTATTTCTCTTTTGGTATAATTAACAACTCTATATGATTGTTCACAATAATAATAAGAGTCTTATTTTCATGTGTCACCTTCATGCATTAGCCACAATAATCTATATAAAAGAAATTCTATTTCTGCCATCAATAGTCAGTTCCTGCTGGTGCTATTTATTTCAAGAAGGTCAGATAAATCATTGATTTTCAAAATAAAAGTTCTCTCTAACAGTGACCAATTAGTTGTTTTGTTTTATAGCATCATTTTGGAACTCATTTTTATGCATGTTTGATGCATTTCAATTCATTGTAGCTCTTTATGCTAGCTCAATGTTTCCTGTCTTTGCCGTATGGTAGGCCACAATCTTCGTTTTTGCATCCTTCAACACAAGCCTCATGATTTGACATGATCATCTTTCCAGTTTGCCTTGAAAGACTAGTTTCCTGTGGGTTAGGACTTTTTCATTTTTGAAGCCGGGACAAGCCTGCCATATTAACATCACTGGTCTTTCTGCTGACTTAAGTAACAAGAAATTCTGAACTCGCCCTGTGCATTTTCTGCTCTAGATTTGGATGTAGCTATTTTTCTAAGATCAGTTGGTTCCTTTGTCAACGAAATGGATTTAAAGAACTCAGTCTTCCAGCTTCTTTTAAGTACCAACGTTTGCTTTTGTATAACAAGGTAGTTATTATTCTAACCCTTTATGGGTAGTTGTGAGGTCATATGCAAATGATGCATATGAAGCCTGAGATCTCGGGCACAGCAACCATGAGGAAGAACTCTTACTATAGTGTGATGCTAGCAGCACTATACCATCCTGAAAGCACCCATACATTTAGGGGTAAGCTTTGGTAAAGAAACACAGATGGGGGCAAGGGCTTGGGTAGAGACATATGCTCTATGGTGTCTGTGAGCTGGAATGCATTCTGTGCACTTCGTTATTTTTAAACCTTAAATTCAAACCATCAGCACGCCAAACCTTACAACAAAACAAGGCTGTGCAGTTGGACCTGAGACCATTTGTAAAAGATATTTGGTTTTGACATGTGAGAAGCCCGTGTTTTTAGTAAGTTTCTTAGCCTGTTACTGATTTGGAAAGTAAGAGAAAGAAGTTTCATACACAATAGGTGGAAAATTGTATATTAATAGAGATTTCAGAAAGCTAGTATCAGAGACAGAGGCAGAAAATAAGCGTTCTATATAAAAGGCAAAAAATAAGTGCACCCTTTGGAAAATGGTGGGATCCATTGTAGATTCATCAACTCTAAGTTATACTGGCTAGCCATGAATGTCCCTTCCACATGGATATTCATCTGAGCCAATCTTGGCTGCTAGTTGTGGAAGGCCCTGTGTTTGTGATGTGCATCAAGAAGAAACAGATCAAAGGATTCTTGTTCTGTGAACCATTGCAAACAACTACAAAGGGTCAGATGTGCTCAGTCCTGTCATGAGTGCCTTTCAAAAGCATAAGTTAATGCTTGACATATGTGAGTCCATTTGCACTGATGCTGCCCTGATATCCTAGGAAAAAGTCAAGGTCGATTGTATTCACAAGAAGCAGGCCCTCTTATCATTAGCCCACAAATCCTGCGCCAGCATGCGTTAGCCAGTAAGCACTTTCCTCAAATGCCAAAGACTAGCGTGAGTCTTGTGATATCACAGTACATTTTATCAGAGGGGTTTTAATGGAGGAATTGAAAGCAAGGACATTACCAAGAAATAATGATTTCAATAAGCATAGACCAACTTGATACTTTTCTCAACTGGGTATTGTCTTCTGAACAATGCTTTGAACCCCCATAGTGGAGATGCCCTCCATGTTCTCCCCATAGGACTCTCTGATCTTTTCCCTTTTCTTTAATTTCAAGTTTTTGGTTATCTCTTTTTATTACTTTTTATAGTTTGTTTTCCTAAAGATCAATGTGAAATCTATTGGTGATTTCTTTATTATAGTTTTTTTTTTAAAGATTTAAGGTTGCATAATTTAGGAGATTATTTAAATGAATTCATATTTATTCAGTGAGCGTGCACGCACGCATGTGCCTGCCCACGCGTGCATGTGAGCACCTGCCGTGAAGGTGAAAGGACAACTTTGTAGAGTCAGTTTCCTCTGTGCACCTTTACATGGCTCTTAGGAATCGAACTCAGATTGTTAGGCTCAAGCAGTGAGCCCTTACCCTCTAAGGCATCACACAGTCCCACAGAGAACAGTCTTTATCTTGGAGATACATTATTAAGTCAAAATTTAAATGCCTGTATGCATTTCTTAGGGATATATGTATCTTTAAAATTAAAAAGGGATACTTTTGGCCTGGGTTATCCTTATTTTTTTTCTTATGGGATAAAAGAAGTGAATGGAAGACTGTCTACTTTGCTTCACACTCCATGACTTTCACTGTATGAATGTCAATACTTTGATATTTGAGGTATATTTCCATTAAAATTAGAGCTTCTTTATGTGTGCCCTTTTTCTTTATGAAACATTCTTTTTTTGTAATTTTGTCTTTAATTCTCCATAAACTAATGTCTTGGTCCACTATGCTTACTATTACAAAATATTTTAGCCCAGATATAATTTACCAACAATGGACATTGATGATCATATAGTTCTAGAAGCTGAAGAGCCCAGGATCAAGGTGTTGTTGGATTCAGTGCCTGGGGATCTGTCTCATAGATGGGCTCTTGTGTGTCCCTATATGGCAGAAAGCCAGGAGAGCTACTTCTGTCATTTTTATCTGGGTACTAATCTCATTTACAAGGGCAGAGTTCTTCTGACATAGCATCAAAGACCCCACTTTGTCTTACTGTCCTCTTGAAGGTTGTGTTTAGTGTGCCAGTTTGGTCAGAAATAAACCTTCAGACCAAAGCAAATGTGCTATCAGGAGACTGTTCTGTTGATCAGCCTGCTCTACTTCTGGCCTTCAGTCTATGCAGTCAGTATAGCAGTTCTCAGCCTTCCTACTGCTGCGACCCTCTAGTAGTGTTCCTCATGTTGTGGTGACTCTCAACCATAAAATTATTTCCATTGCTACTTTATAACTATAATTTTGCTACTGTTATGAATCATAATGTAGATATCTGTGTTTTCTCATGGTCTTAGGTGACCCTGGCAAAAAGATCATTTGCCCCTCAGAGGGGTCACGACTCACGGGTTGAGAAACACTTCTGTAGCATGTATTTGCTTTGTGCATGGCCAGTCAAGCTTCCAGTCATTTCCTTTCAGTAGCTTTACATTTTCATGTGAGAGCTGGTCGGAGGTGGATTGTCCTTAGTTACATCTGCCCTTCATAATGCTATGCACACTAGTTAAAGACATGTGTTGGTTTATTTTCTATGTCATCTTTGGTTTATTATTCCATGTGTATTTTTCTTCTGATAGTGCTAAAGACTTCAAGCATGTTCTGGGTCCCTTTCATCATGACCTTGAACCTTTATGACCATTTTACCTTGTGTTACTTGTGTGTGTGTGTGTGTGTGTGTGTGTGTATGTGTGTGTGTGTGTGTGTGTGTGTAGTCTCTGATGACTCAGCACAATAAGAAGAGAACTCACCACACTTCCATGGATCTCAGTCACCTAACTTGTACCACTCAGTCATGGCTTGTTATAGATCCCTATGCTGTGCATTCAATCATGGCTCTTCATGTCATTATGTTCCTCGTTGCTGGGTTATTGTTTAAGTGGTAGGTTGAAGAACCATGTTACCAAAGAAGCTCCTGCTTACACGGCCTTTTCCTTTTGCCCCTTTCATGTCTAGCCTGCATCGCCATCATTATTTTTAATTTATGTGCTATTCTGTAGCCATAGCTTCCAAAACGGCTCCATCCTATTTCTGTATGGGGCAGATGCAGGGCTTTCTCTCGCTGTAGCCATAGCTACTTCCTTCATCTCTTGATTTGCATCTCCATTTTGTTTCTTAAGAAAAGACACATAGTTGTTTATTTTTTATTTTCTGCTCTTCTTGCATCCATAGAAATTTTAAACAACAATTTGTCTAGGCAGAACATTCATAAACCATGGAGTTTTTTTTATTTGTTTTGTTTTCTTTGTTTTTGTTGTTTTGGTTGAAGACTTGACTCCTCAACCTATTGTGTTCTAGAAGTAACTGTTGCTATGTTAACTTTGGAAGCCCCACTATGTTTTCCTGGAACAGGCTTGAAGGCATTTTTATGCTCAGACCCTTACTCTGTCCTTGAAGCATAGCAGCTTTAGTAAGACACAGTTATCATTGATGTTTCTGACACCCCCCACCACAACCATGAAGTAGCTGGGTTCATTTCAAACTATAGTTGTAGGTTTTATTTATACTATTACATCAAAGAGTCTATTCTGTTTCCTCTAACAGGGATGCCCACTTATGGGGAAGTTGAGATCCTTCTTGCTTCTTCTCTTCCTTTCTCACTAACACTCAAATACTCCCTTCTTTTTATGCCTTTTCCTCAAGCACATTATTTTATCCCCGCTATATTCCAAGAATAACCTGGTTATATCCATTGCCTGTTTTTACTTCTGTGATTAGGTTTCACTTCTTTCCAGAGCCCTACACATTGTTTTTAATGAAAAAGCCCAATCACTCCCAGCTATTTGACTGCCTCTAAATGGAGCCATCTACCTGATCTTTGAAATATTTTATCCATGCTGTCATATCTGTGCTGTGCTGGAATGTTAGTCCACCATTTTTCATCCCCCCACGCTTTTCTGGCAGTATACTCTCGTTATGATGTATATGAACTCTTTTGGAAGACTTCCCCTTCTTTGTAGGAGAGAACTTCTTATTTTATGTGGACTGTGTGTTATTGATAAATTGCCATTCTTCCTTTCTTAAAGGATGATATGGCAGAGAGGCCAGCCAAGTGAACTACGTCAATTGCCACCGCAGATTTTCCCTTTGCACCACACACAGGCTTGACTCCAGCCTCAGCAGGGAAGTCACTCGGCCAGTTGTGATGATTGCATTTCAGATACAAGGACACATGGCCACTTCCTCGTGTTCTTCTTTAGAAAACATGGCACAGTATGTCTTTTTTGTTGTTGTTGTTCATTCAGCTTGGCATCTTTTCAAAGGACAGATGCCTGTAGTCTTACTCAGACACCACTGCTCTATGAGGCCAAGAGTTTTGCACTGGGCATCAATCAGGCAGGCTCTGTGCCTCCTGGGCTCCATTCTCATGAAAGGGGTTCCCATCTCCCCATTTAACATAGTCGAACTTGACTGCACTGATCAGTCAAATTCAAGTTCATGTTAATTTTCTCTCCCAACTCTGTTTTGGTTTGTTTGTTTGTTTGTTTCCTAAAAAGAAGAGAGATGAGCTACAGTGCTTCTGTAGCTCCTGTAGGGACCTTCACACGCCCAGAGGATGATTCTGGGTTTACTTCTCAAACTGAATCTCATGAACACTATGATCTGAGGAACCAAGAGATCATGGAACAATGCAAACAGGACTTCAGACAATAGCATGAGCATCCTCATCTCTACAGCTGATAGCTGTCCTGTTGCTTGAGCACCATGGTCTCTATGGCTGCTGGCTCTCTCAGATCTTGAGCATCCTCATCTCTACAGCTGATGGCTGTCCTGTTTCTTGAGCACTATGATCTCTATGGCTGATGGCTGTCCTAGAGGACCCTGAGGTGACAACAGCCTGTTAGTATAAAATAGGCTATTTTACCTTCTAGTATACCTTCTCATTGAACCTAAAATGTGGTCTACAACTCCTTTGGGAAAAGTTCCTCATAGGCATCACTAAACAAATGGTAGACAGAGAGAGTTAACCAGCCCTGATGTAGATAATCCAGCAGGAAAGAAGATATTTTAAAGAGAGTCACTTATACTATCAGGCTATTGAAATAGCTGACACCCAGGAATTAAAAGATCCCCAGGAATCCCATGTTCAAGGAAAGGGTTGAATGAAGCTCTGAGGGCAGCTTGTGTCCCAGATAGGAAGTTCACACAGTTCTTCTGACAAACTACCAGAGAGACTGGAGCTGAGACAACCCCTTGAGTTAGAGATAGGGGAGAGCACAACTTGGATTTCAGGGTCAATGGAACTCTATCTTCTTTTCTCCCCAGTTTGGCCACATTGAATGAATGACCTCTCCCTAGGAATCACTATTATTTGTCTATTTAGTTGCCATATCAAGGGCAGGTAGCCAAACTAGTTTGCAGGCTTTCCCCCTGAAAAACTCCAGTGATATGTTCCTTTGAAAGTTTATAAGCGTTTAGGCAGTTTTTAGATATTTCTAATAAACTAAGCTTTCATTCTCCCAGCTTGTATTTACCAGCTTTAAAATTGAAGAAATTGAATAGTAATTTTGATGTTTTAAGATGATCTTTTAAAATATTTGTTACTACATCACTGAAGCAAATATCTAAAGAATAAAGACGATATCTGTTTTGGTGGGCATGCAGAAGCACTGTGCATAAAGGAGAGGGATGGGCATTCATCTCTTCAAGATGATGGTCTAGTCATCAGATCCAAATGCTTTTCTGTAATCACATTCCCTGTGCATTTCTGAGGCTTTGTGAGTCAAGAACATCTGCCTTCCTCAGTGTGACCGTCGCAGAATGAGGCAGGAGCTGCGGAACTTACTGTTGGACATTCAGAAGATGACTGAAGTTCTCCAATGGAGGAAACTGTCAGTTGGAAGTGGCCTTAGAAGTAGGTAGGCATGGCTGGACACGTCCATCTGCTCTGCTAGGATGAGAGCAAGCTTCTCTATCAACAACGAGCCAGATGAATTTGCAAATTGCTCTTTCTAAGTCTGTGAAGAATTGAGTTGGAATTTTGATGGGGATTGCATTGACTCTGTAGATTGTCTTCGGTAAGATGGCCATTTTTACTATATTAATCCTGCCAATCCATGAGCATGGGAGATCTTTCCATCTTCTGAGATCTTCTTCAATTTCCTTCTTCAGAGACTTGAAATTCTTGTCAGATCTTTTACTTGCTTAATTAGAGTTACATCAAGGTATTTTATATTATTTATGACTATTGTGAAGGGTGTTGTTTCCCTAATTTTTTTCTCAGCCTGTTTATCCTTTGTGTAGAGGAAGGCCACTCATTTGCTTGAGTTAATTTTACATCCAGCTACTTTGCTGAAGTTGTTTATCAGGTTTAGGAGCTCTCTGGTGGAATTTTTGGGATCACTTAAGTATACTATCATATCATTAACAAATAGTGATAATTTGACTTCTTCCTTTCCAATTCATATCCCTTTGATCTCCTTTTGTTGCCTAATTGCTCTGGCTAGAACTTCAAGTACAATAGGTAGGGAGAGAGTGGGCAGCCTAGTCTAGTCCCTGATTTTAGTGGGATTGCTTCAAGTTTCTCTCCATTTAGTTTGATGTTGGAACTATTCTCAACAATAAAGGAACCTCTGGTGGAATCACTATCCCAGACCTTAAGGTGTACTACAAAGCAATTGTGATAAAAACTGCATGATATTGGTACAGTGACAGGCAGGTAGATCAACGGAACAGAATTGAAGACCCAGAAATGAACCCACACACCTATGGTCACTTGATCTTTAACAAAGGAGCTAAAACCATACAGTGGAAAAAAGACAGCATTTTCGAAAAATGGTGCTGGCTCAAATGGTGGTTAGGATGTAGAAGAATGCAAATTGATCCATTCCTATCTCCTTGTACAAATCTCAAGTCCAAGTGGATCAAGGACCTCCACATAAAACCAGATACACTGAAACTAATAGGAAAGAAAGTGAGGAAGAGCCTCAAGCACATAGGTGCAGGGGAAAATTACCTGAACAGAACACCAATAGCTTATGCTCTAAGATCAAGAATTGACAAATGGGACCTCATAAAGTTGCAAAGCTTCTGTAAGGCAAAAGACACTGTCAATAGGACAAAACGGCAACCAACAAATTGGGAAAAGATCTTTACCAATCCTATATCTGATAGGGGGCTAATATCCAATGTATACAAAGAACTCAAGAAGTTAGACTCTAGAGAACCAAATAACCCTATTAAAAATGGGATACAGAGCTAAACAAAGAATTCTCAACTGAGGAATACTGAATGGCTGAGAAGCACCTAAAGAGATGTTCAATATCCTTAGTCATCAGGAAAATGCAAATCAAAACAGTTCTGAGATTCCACCTCACACCAGTCAGAATGGCTAGGATAAAAAACTCAGGTGACAGCAGATACTGGAGAAGTTGTGGAGAAAGAGGAACACTACTTCATTGCTGGTGGGATTGCAAGCTGGTACAACCACTCTGGAAATCAGTTTGGCGGTTCCTCCAGAAATTGGACATAGTACTACCAGAGGACCCAGCTATACCACTCCTGGGCATATACCCAGAAGATGCTTCAACATGTAAGAAGGGTACATGCTCCACCATGTTCATAGCAGCCTTATTTATAATAGCCAAAAACTGGAAATAACCCAGATATCCCTCAACAGAGGAATAGATACAGAAATTGTGGTACATCTACACAAAGGAGTACTACTCAGCTATTAAAAACAATGAATTTATGAAATTCTTAGGGAAATGAATGTATCTGGAGAATATCATCCTGAGTGAGGTAACTCAATCACAAAAGAACACACATAGTATGCACTCTCTGATAAGTGGTTATTAGCCCAGAAGTTTGGGATACTCAAAGTACAATCCACAAGCCACAAGAAACTGAAGAAGAAGGAAGATCAAAAGGTGAACATTTCATTCCTTCTTAAAAGGGGGAACAAAATACCCACGGAAGCAGTTGTAGAGACTAACTATGGAGCAGAGACTGAAGGAAGGACAAGCCAGCCTGATATAGCTGTCTCCTGAGAGGCTCTGACAGTACCCGACTAATACAGAAGTAGAGGCTCACAGCCATCCATTGAACTGAGTACAGGGTCCCCAGTGAAGGAGTTAGAGAAAGGACCAAAGGAGATGAAGGGTTTGCAGCCTCTTAGGACAAACAACAATATGAACTAACTAGTACCCTCAGAGCTCCCAGGGACTGAACCACCAACCAAAGAATACACATGGTGGGACTAATGGCTCCAGCAGCATGTGTATAGTAGAGGTTGGCCAAGTTGGTCATCAATGGGAGGAGAGGCCCTTGGTCCTGGGAAGGTTCTGTGCCCCAGTGTAGGGGAATGCCAGGGCCAGGAATTCGGAGAGGGTGGGGTGGCGAGCAGGGGGAGGGGGAAAGGAACAGGGGTTTGTTTGTTGTTGTTGTTGTTGTTGTTGATTTTTGGTTTTTGGTTTTCTCTTTTGTTTTTTGTTTTTGTTTTTGGAGGGGAAACTGGAAAAGGAGAAATCATATGACATGTAAATAAAGAAAATATCTAATAAAATAAAAATAAAAAAACAACCAGGCAGCAGCTGCTGCAAGGAGCAGGGCCTGAGTTCATGAGTGAGTTCCAAAGAGTACTGTGCTGTGAAGGACTGAATGGAAGTGGTGCTACAGTGAACACAAAGGGCGTGAGTTTTAGAAATTCCTTTTAAAACGCTTTGCTCTTACATTTTAAGGCTATTGTGAAACATGGTTTTTAGATGATTTACTGTGCTCTTTGTCAGAAACCATGAGTAAACATCCTAAACGATGTGTGTGCTTGAGGATGCACGCATGCGCCTGTGCGATCTGCTCTAAGGCTTGCAGTTTTAAGGTCCCAACTCTGTCGAGCTCCCTAGGAAGCTCATGAGCCTACCCTTTAATGCCTAAGCCTTCTCTTCAACCCAACCTGCTCAGACTCTCCGAGGAGCAGCATAGGCTGCTTTGCAGCAGTAGACTTTTTGTCACACTTGCTGAATCTTGCGCTGACGGTCTCATCATCCTGCAGCTGCACATTGCCATCTTTTCTCACGTTTGTTTCCCCATCCCATATGTATTGTTGAAAGAGACTCTAAGTATTTTCCAGAGCAGGAAAGGACATAGGAAATGAACAAGAGATAGCAGGAGAGAGGGGATATTACAAAAAGGAATTTAAAACAAGGGATACAGTCCAAGGAATCCTTGAATAATAAACCCTACTAACTTATTATTCACCTCCTAGGTAAGATAAGGCATTTATAGATATTTATAAAGATTTTATCTGTCCCTAATATGCCACAAACTATCTGTAAATGAAAGTTGTGTACCTGAGATGTCTTTTAATTTGTTAAACTAAAAGGCAGTATGTAGGAAAAATAAAACCATAAAATCATTTATTTAATGTATGAAACAAAGAACATGATGACACCTTTCACAGCTGGATATATTTGAGGAAAGTTCTAGAAGGTCTCTAAAGTCAATGTAAGGGATTGCACTATATGTA
Source organism: Montemys delectorum (assembly GCA_019843815.1). Taxonomy (NCBI): domain Eukaryota; kingdom Metazoa; phylum Chordata; class Mammalia; order Rodentia; family Muridae; genus Montemys; species Montemys delectorum. The sequence continues at coordinate 11,037 of JADRCD010200073.1, forward strand.
GCTTGTGCCTGGATGTGCGGTCTGCATTGCCATACAATGCTTTTAAGACATTAATAGCAGCCTTCAGTTTTAGATGTTAACAAAGGAGGCAGAGAGGAAGGAACAGATGTTTATCAAGCACTTAATGTATGCCAAGCCTCTGCATCAGAGCCTTCTCCTAATGTCAGAGCTTTTCCACAACCCGATTAAACAGATATTCTGCCTCCTCTCAAGTCTGTATAACTGTGGCTTGCTGGATAGGAAGGTTTATCACCCTATACCCCCAGTCACTCACACTTCCCACCAGAGTCATTGCAAAGTCAGTTCAGAAGGTCCCTGAGCCAACCCTCAGGAAGCCATCTTGGCTGGCTCTAGCATTCATGCTGTATTAATAGTGAACTCGGATGTTTTCTCACTGTTGAACTAAGAGACTTCAAAGTTAGCCAGAAAGATGTCACACAAGATAAAATTTTCTTTGAAATGAGAATCTCCATTACTAGCCACATTTTTGAAAAGTTCACAAGGGTGCATCCCAGTCATAACAAAATCAGACACTAAGGACTTGTGGTCTGGGGCTGACTGCCAACTCTGCTGTACCAAAAAGACAATGACTTGTCATCTCCGTACGTCCTCGTGTCTATTTGCATACTGCGGAGAACCAGATTCCCATCTCTACAGGTTTTAAATCTGCTCATGCGTGGACTGTGTTTGCTACACGTAGCACCAGGAAGCTTTCCTCAATACTACACACTCGGGGCAGCTGCATTCTAACTTAGAGCTTTCCTTTTCTCTAAATTTAAAATGAAATCATGGTTTGGAAAAATGATTTGATTACTGAGCAACATCGTTCCAACAAAACGTGTCATGTAAAATTTTCTAGTACAATAAAATATAAGGATAGCTGATATGAATTTTAATATTTCACTTTCTCCAATATGTCAGGTCAAGCAAGTATGTTATGCTTTCTGTACATACTAAGTCTTGGAAACACTATCTATTTGCCCTTGTAGCTCATTTCAACTTGGACCACACACGTCAAGTCCGGGATGGTCTCATGCAGGTGGTGACTGTTGTGTTAGTTCATAGAGGAAGTCTCTGCCCTCCATTCACAAAGCAACAGGTAGTGTTTGGAAAGAGGACTCCAGAAGGCATGTAGTGTTAGATAAATGTGATGGTTGGGTAGTGTCTTAGTCAGGGTTTCTATTCCTGCACAAACATCATGACCAAGAAGCAAGTTGAGGAGGAAAGGGTTTATTGAGCTTACACTTCCACATGGCTGTTGATCACCAGAGGAAGTCAGGACTAGAACTCAAGCAGGTCAGGAAGCAGAAGCTGATGCAGAGGCCATGGAGGGATGTTTCTTACTGGTTTGCTTCTCCTGGCTTGTTCAGCTCATTTTCTTATAGAACTCAAGACTACCAGCCCATGGATGGCACCACCCACAAAGGACTCTCCCCCCTTGACCACTAATTGAGAAAATGCCTTACAGTTAGATCTCAAGGAGGCATCTCCTCAACTGAAGCTCCTTTCTCTGTGATAACTCCAGCTTGTGTCAAGTTGACACAAAACCAGGCAGTACAGGTAGTATACCCTTATCAGGTTAAGTCTCAAGAGCCTAACCCAGCCTTGTGCTAAGTGACATCTCAAAGTCATATCATTATCTATAAACCTCACCACCTTCCACAAAACCAAAGACAGGGGGATTGACAGTCCCATCAACAGACACTTTAAACAAAGTAACCTGACTTTCAAATTTGCTCAGGGACCTAAATGTGACATCTTGTTTATAACCCAAGGGAATACCATCCCAATCAGTAGACAAAGACTGCCTGGGCCTGTGTTGTTACTCTTCCCATGTCGACTCTCAGATATTTGTTCTGAGCCAGGGCCTGGGGGATTACATATGAATAAAAGCGTGACCTGCCTTCTGTTCTTTACAATCTTCTGAACAAGGCTTGCATGGATTGTTGTACTCAGAGTCTACCTACACTCCTTCTGTGATTGGGATGCTCCTCTTTAATTCGTGTTGAAATTGATTTGCCATTAAGCCATGGCTGACAGGCAGAATCTTTAGAATGCATTACAGTTCTGCCTTCCGAAATAGATGAAGGACATAGGTCAGCGGTGGAAGGGGCCTTTGATAACAACGTAAGGTCAGCCCATGTCCTTTGTCTGGACCGTGCTCTCTTTCCCTTCTATACTCTTTGATGAAGCCTAAAGTCCTTTTCCAGGTGCTGGCACCACACTCCTAATCTTCTTCAGCACTGTGAGTTTGATACATTTCTACCCTTCATTGATTACGCACTCTGTGGTATTCTGTTACAGCAAGAGAAAACAAAGTAAACAGATCTGGTATTACTCCATGGGAAGACAGAGTAAGAGCAAAATGGAATCAGAGAACAAGACACTTGTGGCTTGTCTTTCAGGAGGAAAGGGGGGTTAAAGACCCACTATAAGATGGACAAGGGTAGAGAAGAGCATCATGGGTAAAAGGAGAACTATGGGCCACAATCCAAGGTTCAGAGGAAGAAGGGGAATTCTAGGCCTAATTCATAGTGATGGGGTCATTTCTTGGGCTTTGGATGCATGTTGGTGGTTGATGGAGAGTGAGCCTGTTTCATTCTGCTGATGGATATTAGGGAGTACTCACGCACTGGCCGTTAGAAGAGTCAGAGACAGTCGCTTATACTCCCCTTTCCCTGACCTATCCATTCCCTCAAGGTCAAGTGCATGGATCAGCCCTGAAGGAGATTCCCTGAACTTTCCTAGCATCTTTGGTTACTAGCTCCTTGCTGGTGCTAACCGAGCTGTGACTGTCCTGTGTGTAGCTGTCCTGAGACCAGAAGCTCACTGGATGGTTTCTGTCCCAAGTACTAGAAGTATCTTAATCAATGGGAATGGCCAATAAATATTCTTTAGATGACTTTGCAAATTCAAAAGCATATGTTGATCATGAAATTCACATGAATAGTCAATATGTAGTCATTATATCTGTGCTTAGTTTAATTTATCCACACAGCACATAGGAGAATGTTAGTGGCTTACCTGAATTTCTCAGGCTTTGATTCCAATTTCTATTTCTGACACACTGGCTTATGCATGATGTGTTATTGGTATATATCAAAGAATTTGCCATTTGTGAACATTATCCCAGTTCATCCTAGCCCTGTTTGATTCTTATCTTATGAGCATGCTTTCACATACCTGACAGAGCACATAGGCTCTCTTTAGCTGTAGAATGAGATGGAATGCTCAAGAGTACTCTTCAAAAGAGAAGATGCTTTGACACTGCTGTCTGGGTATCAAGATTTCAGGTCTTCTAGGGCAAAGGATAACCCCAAGGCTTCCATTTGAAGTGGACTTTCTTGGGCATTTTTTTGGTAGTTGTTTCAAAGGTGCCACCTTCTGCTCCTAGTGTCCTGTTCCATATTGTCATGTCCTTTAGAACTGTGCCATGTTTAATGATCTGGAGTCAAAAAATAGTGACTTAGCTTTTCCATCTACTCAGAGGAACTTAGTATCATACCTTCCGCACATATGGTGAGCCAGCTTGTGGTACAGGTTATTTCTGGTGCTATAGTTAACTGCATTTTATCTAACACTCTCTAGTGCCATTACCAGTGACCACTAAGTTCACAGAAGCCTAGCACCCAGGGTCATCTCAGCATCCTTGAGATGGGTTGAGCACCCAGGGTCATCTCAGCATCCTTGAGATGAGTTGAACACCCAGGGTCATCTCAGCATCCATAGGGTGGGTTGAGCACCCAGGGTCATCTCAACACCTGTGAGATGGGCTAAGAATCTTTTTCTTGCCTCCCAGGAAGTCTGTGAAGCCAAGGTACAGCCACCAGCCTCATGTGTGTGCACTAGCAGCCTTACAAACAGCAATAATAGTGACTACTTCTCCACTTCCACAGACCAAATGATTTTTTTTTTTTTGCTAGTATCAAATTCAAATGCTTGTTGCTGCAGCTGAGGGAATACTTAAGCGTATTTCTGTCAGAAGAGAAAATTCCCTCCAGGCCTTCCTGGGTAATGATAAAATACAAGAACACAGGAGTCAAGGGTGAAGATCTGGAGGTTGACCTGTCACAGACCTCTCCAAGCTTTGGTGGTGGAAAAGTGATCCTCTCCTTCTTGGGCTTCTTTGAGGTTAAATGAGCTCAGATATGTAACAGCATGGAGCAAGCACTCAGCTGATATCAACCAGAATCAAAGGATACCAAACAGCACTGCCAACCATCTGTAGTGAGGGGCTGCTCCACCATTTCAGCTTTCTCCTCATTTCCTTTCCCCAAACACCAACCGCAGTCCACAGAGCTGGCCTTTGCTCTTTTTCATTTGAGCAGTGACAGAAGGTCAACAGATCATTTTTGAAAGCAATAGCTTATAACAATGTGTAAGAGTTTGCTTGCTGTGCCATATATTAACCGATTGTTCTCCCCATCCATTAAAAGTTGTAGGCATTATTTTGCTGGACAGAAGAAATGTGCATTTTCCTGTCCACTTCATCAATCACCTTGGTGCTGAGCTGATGAGATCTCAGCAGAGTGGCTGAATCACTATTTACTTCACACTAGTGCGTCTGTCTCAGTTTCAAATATATCTACCAGAGACATTCAAGTCAATTGATGTGGGAAAGGCTCTCATCTCAGTGTTTAGTGTATTGTTGCCTATAAAAAACTGAACTAGCAGAAGAACAACTTGAATGAAGGGAAGATATAAGAATTCTAAAAAACAAAACAAAAAATTTTGGGGAAGACAGCTAAGCAGACATTGGATGTCAACTCTCAGGAAATTCAAGAGCCACATTTCAGACTGAAATAAGACCAAAGAATGTATCAACCTTTGGCATGTGCAGACAACATGGTAAAGGTGTTGGCTTCACACTGGAGAGCAATGCCAAAGGCAACTTAACAGGTTCACATTTTGGAGACTCTAAGTCATGGCCCAGTGCCAGTTCGGTTTGGAAGGTCTCTTAGCTACTGTCATCAGGGTAGAGATGTCTGTGTCCAGTAGGGCTTGCAGGGACCAGCTAAGGCAGAGACAAAAGGACTGGGTCGCACAGTCCCTGCAGGTTCATGCCCACAGTGACTCAGAACCTCCAATAGGTCCTACCACCTACAGCTTAAGCCTTCTACTGAGAGAGGGATAATTTACATTTACCAAAGCATGGACTTCACATGGTTTGGATAGGTGAGAGTCTACCTGAGTCTACAGCATGTCACCAAATACTTAACTTATACCATAGACACAACCTTCTCTCTGAAAACTCCATTGATTCTTCAGCACTCATAAAGAGATTTCTGGATTGGTCTTTGTTCCTGTTTTCTATTGGTCACCTAAGCCAGCTCATTCTTTTTGAACAACAACAACAAAAAGAGCACCTTATTTACCCAGAAACAATGGGAGACCCACAGTAAAGCAGAGGGAGTGTTTAGACAACTACCACAATTCTGGCACAGTTGACTTTGTCACTAGGTCCTCTTAATCAGAAATCAAATCAAGATAGAAAAAAAGTGACACATTTTCTCTGAAGAAAAGTCATAGGTGTTTAAACAAAAAGGAACACTGGGACATTTGTAAGCAGCCTCAGGCTCTTGCGGAGCAGACTTAATGATTGTCTGAGATTATATGAGTCCTATGTGGGAACCAGTCAAGGGCAATTTTATTACAGCCAGCCAAGCCTGGTTTTGGCAGCTACTAGCATAGGCAAAGTCTGCGATAGGCCAGTTAGAGCACCTGAACTCACCTGCTGCCATGGCCCCTTTAGGAGTGTGGATAAGCATGTCTGTGGGAACCTTCAACATCAAAGGCGTGAAAATGCTCAGGTCTCTTTTCTCAACACTTAGGGCTGACTGTGGTGTAGAGATAATGGATAACATAACTTCATGCTTCTATAAGCAACAAATAGAAACTTTAAGCCCACAAAAATAAAAATATCTATATGAATCCTACGTATTCCCTTGAGAGAATGTTTATGATAATTTAGTATTATTTTCCAGATGGTAATCTTACTAATAAATCTGGACAAGCTGTCTTGGGTTTTCCTATACATTACATGCCTTGTGTTTTATGGCTATGAGATCATAGTTGTGAAACAGCCCCTCTGACAACTTGGCTGTGGTGTGTGCTGTTGTGTTTCAGTAGCTTGGTGATTGCTCAGCAGGATGAGGGGTTCGGCCTGCTCAGTTACAGCTGAGACCATCTGCATTTCCATCCTTACCCATGAAATGCCAAGGGCCAGAAATCTGCAGACTGATGTGAGATAGGTTACAAAAAGATTTTCCACTATGCCCACATGAGAATACCTTTTCAAAGGGTATTCTCCTTGGCGGGTGCCTCAGCCAACCGATAGGAAGAGTCTCAGTTTTAGGGAGAAGTTGAAATGGCCCCAGCTGCTATTGAAAATGCAATTGGTACCACATGCCCCACTCTTCTTAACTTTTTATCTGCCACTGTCCCCCCTAGGGTCACCAAGGCTGCTTAGAAGTCACACTTAGAAACTCCCTAGAGTGAGCTGTTCAGAGAGAACAGGGGGAGCATCCAGGCCACAGTAATACTTCGGGAATATGTGAGAAACAGGACTGAAGGAAGATGGCAGTTGGCCACGTCTCTATGCCCAGAGGATTCTATGGTTTACTATAACACCAAATTATCCTTTTATACTACTAACAAAGAAATATAGAGATAGGGGTCAGAGAGATGAATCAGTTACCAAAGTACATAACACATACAAACACATAACACATACACAAACCCACACAAGTACACATATACATATGTACACACACACAAGTACACATATACATATGTACACACACGCATACACACACACACACAGAGACTATACCAAAAACCTTCTTTAAAAAAGAAACACAGAAATAGCCAATATGGCTTTATTTAAACAGAGGAAAATAGAAATACATGTCTAAATATATTACATTGTAGCTAGCTATCCAATAAAATTCTATGTAACCATGACATACACTTTACTGAAAGAAATAACTGCTTTATAGAATTTTATAAAAATGTAAGATGCTTCATATAATACTAGTACAATGGAAATACAAATCTAAATATAGTATGTTGTAGCTAGCTAGCCAATAAGATACTACATAATCATGATATATATATATACATATACATATATATGTATATATATGTAGAGAGAAAGAGAGAGAGAGAGAGAGAGAGAGAGAGAGAGAGAGAGAGGTTGAAAGATATAACTGTTTTATAGAATTTTATAAAAACCGTAAGTTGCAATACCTCATAAGGTTATAATACAAATTTGAGATACATAATTTCCTCTGTTTAAAAATATTTGTATTACATTTCTTTATTTGCAGAAATATATGTGTTCATAAGTTTGTGCACATGTGTTGATACAATTCCCACTGTGGTCATATAAGGGTCAGAGGACAAGTCTAGGGAGTTGATCCTTTCCTTCCACCGAGTAAGACTCAGGGATTGAGGGGTTAGACTCACATCCTCTGGTGCAGTAAGCATCTTTGCCCTCTGAGCAACCTTACTGACCCTTGAGAAAGAGATTAAACAAATTACACTAAAGAGGATGCTTTTTAATTATCAGAAGTGTGACAGTGACCATCCTCGGGAAGCCGTAAGTGCTCCTGAGGCACAGTTTCACACGCTGTGAAGAGCTTTAAAATGTGTTCCATGTCTACTTTTGAGCTTCTTGTCAAGGCAAGAACTCGCTTCCGAGTAGGCCGTACTTACTGTGCAATCCACTCTGGTCTCGAATTCGTGGCAATTCATCTGCCTCAGCCTCCCTGATACTGGGATTATAGGTATGCACTATTAAACCTTATAAACTTGACAGCGCAAGCTAGACTTTTGTTTTGATCAAGATCATTTAAAGGCCATCATCAGAGAAATGCCAACAGCGAGAATCCCTACTATGCTGCAGTAACAGAGCGCTCTGTGTTGGCATCAAATGTGGCCACATGGGACAAGAACTTCTCAGATGCATTTTGTAAAATCTCAGTGGCATAGCCTCCTCTCCTTGGGAAATGGGGCATTAAACTTGTTTTAGAAGGCACACGTTTTAAAATAATTCATTAAAAAAAAAATTCCAGCATGAGCAGAAACAAAGCAGGACAGTCCCTATCTGAGAAAACTTACAAGTGATAATCTTGATCCTCTGCAAGAAAATATTCTTAATCCCAAATTTACGTCATGACCTGCTCCATTTCTTGCCTGGAGGCTGATTACCCAGCTCACCCCTGATCCCAACCTTTCCCCCATTATACTCTCTGTGTTCCTTTTGTGTCCTGTGACCACAATCCCTTGTAGGAACAGCCTCAGGAGGGGAAATGCGGCAGTGTATCATGGTGGATTTGAGTCCTTCATGGTAAGTTTCAGCCCATAGCAGGGTGGGGAAGATATAGCAGGGTGATCACTCTGTGAACATACAATCGTGCGACCAGGCTGTTCATACCAAGGTGGAACAGAAAACAGAGAAAGAGACACAAACCAAAGACCATGCCCAAGTTAAAAAGTTGCAATCCTAGTGACCCACTTCTGATAGCTAGACCCCTTATCCTAATGGCCACACGGCCTTGGAAAATATTGATGGCAATGGCAATGGGAAATAAGCATTTAGAACATAAGCCTATGAGCACCGCCTCACATTTATAACAGAGCGCCGCCTGCAAACCACTGGGCACCCAGCTGCCCCAGCTGAACACCCAAGGTGATGGGTGGTCATTGTTTAATCACGAGTGCAAACTCCCCTATGGACTAAGTGAAAGTGTCCTGGATGTTTAGAGCTGATCATAATAACATTTGTGTACAACCTTAGCCCTTTATATAGTCAACAATTTGCTAGTGTTCACTGCTATGACGGATGCAAGATGAACATCCACTGACTGTGAAAAGTTTGAGAAGTACAGAATAAAGAAAAAATAACTTCCCGTTATCCTACCTTCCAGAGAGGACATCTGCTTACAGCTTCTCTCCTTCGCTTTCCTCAGCCTGTGTGTTTACTGGGTGGGACTGATTTTTATACTACATCCAGTTGGTTTTTCTCACTTTTGTTAGCATGTGTGAACTCATTTGGCTATGAGGTGTTTTGGGTTGATCTATACCAATATTTAGGCCTACACCACAGCACATATATTGATATATGCTGCAGTGTGCTCAGATAGAGTCTTGAAGCAGCAACACATCCTTGGAACCCAATAAAACCGAACAAACAAGAGCCCTTACATCCCTCAGCACTGTTCTCTAAAGAGCAGTGTGAACACAGTGTCAACCGGCCAGACCTCCAAGCTCCTGAGGACTGGACCACCAACCAAAGTGTACACACGGAGGGACCCATGGCTCCCACTGCTATGTGGCAGAGGATGACCTTGTTGGACATCAGTGGAAGGAGTGGCCCTTTGTCCTAAGGGTGTTCAATGCCCCAGTGTAGGGGAATGCCAGGGCGGGAAGGCAGGAATATGGGAATGTGGGAATTTGGGGAATGGGTGGATATGTATGGGAGCACCCTCATAGAGGCAGGGGGTTGGGGGATGGGATAGGGGTTTTCCGAAGGGGAGACCTGGAAAAGGGACTACATTTGAAAGGTAAATAAAGAAAATATTCAATAAAAAAGTTAATAAAAAATAAAAAAATAATAATTAAAAAAAGGAGTAGTGTGAACTAAATTTGGAAGGCATCCCACCAGGGATGCTCACTCCAAGTCCATGCTCTCACCTATCCTACAAGAATGATCCTAGACCAGCTGCAGGCAGGTAGGGTCTCTGTGAGATACAAGAATGGAATAATGTTTGCCTCAGTGAGTGAAGAAGTATACATCTCCCAAACTCAGCATTACTTCCACGAAAACTATTTCCTGAACTGTTAATGTGAGTATTGCATCTTTCTGGACCACGAGCTTCCCTGTCCCCTACGAAGGGTCAGTAGAGTGTGGTTGAGGTAGCTGGCTTTCTTCTGGCCCAGTTAGACATCCTTCAGATGGCTTTGACAATTTTCCTTCCAGGTCAGTTTGTGACCCCCCAGCTCTGCTGACTTAGCAATACATCGCCCTTATTTAAAAGCACTCCTACCCAACCTGGTTTTGTCTTTTCCTTCCCTCCTAAAGAGTGGCCAAACTGAGACTTCTAGAGTATTTGCTGTTCACCAGATCCTTTGTTCTGCCAAAGCCCATGGGCAAGTTCTGAGATAGCTCATCTTTCCTGCCATGCCACTATACCCATTCCCCGAGTCTGTTGCAGAACTCTGGTGGATGTTTAAGCTTATAAATGCTCCAAGAGAATGGAAGATGTCAACCTCAGGCCTTTAACATCTTCATCTTGTATTTCTGAGCTGAGAGTGTGTCTTTTCTCAAATTATCTATAAACACAGGGTTACCCTTTATAAAAGCACTCATTGTAGATTTCCAGGCATGGTTTTATTTAGCTTGGTTTGTGTGCAAGCTCTTTCCAGAAAGGTTGGGGAGACACTGCTGGAAAGAAAACCATGAACAGAAAGCAATGACCTTCGTTCTCAGGACAGCAGTGACTCACGTGTTTCAGAGCAGTAGCTGGGTTTTACACTCTTGGAAGAACTTGTTCCAACAGTCTCTCCAAGGCCTTGTCAACTGGTGCCACATACCAGGAGTTGGGGTGCACAGGAAAGGTGAAAGCCTTAGGAGACCCTGTCTCAAAAACAAAAACAAGGACTCTGCAGGAAGTGGGTGACAGGTAAGTACCTGGGCATTTTCTAAGAGCAAATGAAGGTAATGGGAAGAATCACAGTAGGACCGTGCTCAGGAAAATGGTCCCAAACAGAATCCTAGGCTCACATACACCCCAGGTGGAAACCATGAGTTCCCTTCTGCGACGTTCAATGACATGAGTGTGTGTGAAGACATAGGTAGGAAAACTGCAGGGACAAAGGCCCTCCGACTCTGAGAGGCCACCCACTGTCTGAAATCACCTCCACCATCACCAACCCTGTCCAAGAACTACATCCCACTCACGTTTTCTTGCTTTCTGCCCCAGACTGTTAATCGTTCCCTTGTCTATACATTGCTACCTGTTGGGAGCCAGAAGCTCAATTATTTCCAGCCAATTAATGATGGTGATGTTAGTGAGGCTTCTGGGATAGATAGATAGATAGATAGATAGATAGATAGATAGATGGATGGATGGATGGATAGATAGATAGATAGATAGATAGATAGATAGATAGATAGATAGATAGATA
>JADRCD010200074.1:0-23209 GCA_019843815.1 Montemys delectorum
AGAAAGAAAGAAAGAAAGAAAGAAAGAAAGAAAGAAGGAGGAAGGGAGGGAGAGAGGAAAGGAGAGATTTTTGCTATCTTGTTGTCTCCTAGGGTAATCATCATTATCATCATCATTATTATCATTATTATTATTATTATTAAACTTAGGATAGTTCTAAGTAGAATGGGGCAATTTCTCCCATGACTCGTGTGAAGGTGGACGGCTCTGTGCAGAAGCTCTGGGCCCAGGGCAGGCATCACCAACCCGAAGCGTGGCTTTCTGACTTTTTCAGGATGGTTTGAACACCCTCAGCCTGGGTCACTCACACTGCTCCATCGTGACATGTAAACACTGCTCCTCCGACCACTCTGCCTTGTTATTTCGGGTTTCCACGTGGGGCTGCACCTTGACACAAAACTTTCTCATCCCTCTGGGGACTCTGAGGGCGAAGTTTTCCTGTTCCACTGTCTCGGTTGTATTCTGAAATGGAAATGAGCATAATAAACAACCCTTTTGTGCACTGTACAAAGAAGCTGAGAGTGGGAGGGGCCTAGTTGTGGTTTTCTGCTGGAGATGAACTCAGTGCTTTGCTAGACAAGGGCTGTTGCTAGATGAGCCAGCCCTAGGCGAGCGGGGCACTTTAGAGACTCCTCTGCCAAGTCTTCGGTCATCTACGATAACAAACCCCAAGAGCACCAGTTCAGACTGTCATCTTTCTAACGAAGCTAGTTTTGCTCTGATTTTTGTGTAGTGTGCGAGTGTGTACGTGTGATGTGTATGCACACACAAGTACATGTGCATCTGTGTGCATTAGTGTAGTGTGGACCTCAGAGAACAACTAGACGTCAGTCTTCCGCCTTCCACTTCATTTGAGACAAGGCCTCTTTGGTGCTTGCCCCTGTGTACGACAGCCTAGAGCTAACCTGAAGCTTCCTCTGAGTCTCTTGTCTCCATCTTCCATCTTACTGTAGGAGAAAACTGGATAATAAATGTGTGCTTCTAAGTCTGGCTTTATGTGGCTTGCAGGGATTTGAACTCAGATCCTCATGCTCGCACGCAGAAAGCTGGTTTCCTGCTCAGCCATCTCCCCAGCCCTCCACTTTTATTTTTAACAGAGCCAGGGGAGTCTTTTATAGAAGGAGAGGCTCTTCACAGAAAGAACTAGAAAAAGCTGAAGCGAGAGTATTTGATGGGTTCCAGACTGCAGGGGCTGGGCCCCAGCACATTTTGCAGCTTCCTTTCCTTATCTACAAACTGGAAGAAAACACTCGAGGGTAGCTGTTGCATGCCTTGTGCACCGTTGATACTGCTGGTCACTGTTGATCACTGATGATGATAGGCATGTTCTTCTCACTCTCCCCTGGGAGCACAGTTTGAATATCAGTTCCCTCCTGGCTCCCCATAACCCCCTTTTCCTATGTGTGTCAAGATCCCCAGTGGGACGTGAAAGTGATTCCAATCTAGGTGGCCCCGGTCTGATGGCCTTGGGGAACATCATACCTTTTGTCCCGAGAACTTCCGGATGAAAACTCTGTAAATGCGGTGATCCTTGAAGATTTGTTCGTACTCGTCCCCTGCAGGGGCTATCCTGGGCCTGGGGGGATGGATTGTCCCATAGATGATGCCGTTGGTTACTTTCAGAGTCACGCTCCCCACCGTCAGAATCACTAAGTGACAGACAGGTAAAGGCGTGAGGCCGAAGACTAGGGACAGCATCCAGAGCCTGAATCTAGGGTCGAGCCCTTCCCACTCTAAAGCCTAGACCTCTGGTTTACAGCTCTACACCCCCCCCCCATGAGAACTTCTTAGGAAATGTGTTTTATGGGTCTTTTAGGGACCCAGGGAATCTGAATAGCTCAGCCTGGGCCCTTGAAATACAATTTTTTAAAGCTACCCTCTAGCATATGCTTTCTGCAGGTAGCTGAGCCTGAGCATAGAAGCTGGTCTTTGGGAAATAGTGACCTCCCAGATGTCACCTCCAGCTCTGAGTTCTCCAGAGTGAGACCATCTTGTACCCAGACCCTGTGCAGACCCAGTGTGGGCTGAAGGATTCCACTGTGGCTAGGCTGACCACCCTGGAACTCCCCAGAAATTGTCTTGGATTTTTTTTTTCTTCAGTACATCTTCCAGCCTCAAAGGCACGACCTGGCAGATTCTCCCTATGAGGGGCCAGGCCTCATCTGAACAGGTAGAGACCTGTTACCCTGATTGCTTAGGGTTCAGTGCCTCGTCCTAAACTCTACAAGTTCATACCTATGGATTTCGTGACACAGACACCCCACCCATTCCAAGACCTCTCTTAAGGAGGATAAACAATGACATTTCCCTTTAAAATCTCAGACAGATCTGTTAAGGCAGTCAGTTTGTTGGTCAGGAAGTCTGGTGACAATAAAGCCATGACAACAGACAGAATAGGCCCTAGGCTGGAGTTCCTGGCTGGAATTATCCATATTCTAAGCCCAGGAGAGGCAAAGCACCTTCGTCCACAGTGAAGCGAGTCTTAGTGATGGTCCAGTTGGAGTACCGACTGCTGTCCACTGCCCGGACTCTGGCCCTGTAGCCATAGCTATGGTACAGATCCAGAGTGAATGTTGTGAGATCGCAGGACAACGCCTGAGCCTCTCTACAGATGTGAATGTCTTTCCAGATGGAGGTTCCGTACCTGAGGAGATACCAGAACAGGCACTGGAGAATCACCTTGTGCTCAAATCTTTCTCCTTTTAAGAGGGAAAGAGAAGGCCAGGTAGAACGTTCCCATAATGACAGAAAAGGAGCAATCCTCAGGACCCTTGGCCAAGGTCCCTGTTGGCATCTATGGTCTAGAAAGCTTCTGGGTGGGAATTTAAGTAGCTCATTCCTCCCTAAGGATGTGTGAGCCCTCTCTGGACCCCCCCCTCCCGTTTCCTTTCTTGTAGTTATGTTTATGAATACTTCTCCAGAATACCAGGAAGCCCTCCGAGCCAATAGCTGCTCACCTTAGAGATCCCAGCACACTGCTTAATTCATATGACACTCAAGCAAGTATGTGTCAGAGTCCCTTTTAGTCTCATTTCAATAGTAAAGTAGCCACCTAGTCCCTCCCCTACTTCCTTTTGGTCCCCTTTAGCCCCCTGTGCTTATTTCCTTACTTTTTGAGGGCCACTTCGTAGTAGGTGCTCTCAGACTGGTTTGGGATAGGCGTCCAGCGGAGGATGTGCTGGAAAAATCTAGCTTCAAACCACACATAGGAAGGGCTCAGCAGTTCTGTCCCTAGGGGAAAGAATTCTAACACTAGAGAAAGCAGAGGTACCCAGGGGACTAAGGAGAGGGTGGTGCCAGCTGCAAGGGTACTGTGGGAGGGAGGGGTTGGGTACTTTACATATGTTCCGTTTAGTGATCACAGCAGCTCTGGGCTCTAGATACATGCCAAACTTAGTGAAGAAGAAATAGAAGCCCCGAGAATCAGATGGTTGGGCCAAGGCCAGTGGAGCCAGTAAGGGGCACAGTGGGGACCTATACTCAGAATGTGTCTGATCCCAAAGCTAGAGTCCTGTCCTTCTGTGCCTGTGTGGTGTGGGATCAGAAGCCTCACAAGGGACTGGCAAGTTGAGTCTGTTACATTCCAGGATAAGGGCCAGCAGTGGTGCTTGTGAGTCGTGAGCTCTCAGACGAGCCAGTTCCTGACTCTGCCCAATGCCTGTCCCTGTTCTAGTAACATTCCAGGACTTAGTTCTCATCTCAACGCTGCTCCAAGGCCACGGTCCCTGACCTTTTCTGGGTACGCAGGCACCCTGCTTGTTGACACTACCCTGCTTTTCTACACAGACGAGGCCCAGGCTCAGGGTAGTCCCCATTCCCTAGTTTCTAGGAAAGCTGTAGTGCAGACATGGACACCTGTATAAATCAGATGCCTAGGTGAGCCTGAAGTGGAGACAGAATGAACATCAGCTGTCCAACCTCGGCCTCCTCGAAGAGGTCTTTGAGATAGAAAGCTCAGCAGTGAAGTATTTGTAGCCTTCCATTCTCTTAGTTCTAAAGGGCAGACTGAAGGAACCTGGAACTGGCAGCTTGCCGGTATGACCTCGAGCAGAGGAGTGACCCCCTTGAGATCCTCTGCCCTTTTTGGTAACAATACAATAAACATTTCTATTTGAATTCTGCTGATGAGTTCTGCCAGGTTAAGTATGTTGCAAGGCCCACAGCCCTTGTTCCTCTCCAGCCTTCTTGACCCTTTAAGATGTCTCCTCTTGAAGGCAGCTCTGCCTTCACTTCCCTTCTCCAAACTGTCAGCTCTCCAGTCACGGTTCTCTTTAAGTGACTCTGTCATTCTCAGAAAGCACACTTGTCCCTGCCCCCTGGCTCCCTTTAATGGACTGCCTTTGAATCTCAAGGCTGTGCTTCAGTTGCAAAACTCTTGAGAGGGGGAGTGAAAACCTCAGCCTGTGTTTGTGATGTTTGGTGGGGCACATCCCCAGTGCCGCCTGTGGGTCACATGACTGACTGTGCTGGGTTTACATAGAATTTTGACGTCCTGTAAAAGTGTGTTTTGGGTCCCTGGTCTTCGTTCCTCTGTGCCACTTGGTCCTTCCAACTCCCCAAAGTTTCTCTCCTGGGCTACTGGAACCTAGCCTGAGCTGAGGAGTAGGTAAGATGGGGGAGGGGCAGAGGGCAGTGGGGATGAATCGTGGGCTAAGGACTAATGGGGTGGTCGTGGGGAAGGGTGGGCAGCAGGGAAGAGTGGAATGAGATGGTAGGGTTCAGGGAGAGGAGCCTAAGAAAGGACGTGGTCGGACCCACGGAAGAGCCAGAATAGCAGAAAAGTGAGGGCTAAAGTTAAGTTTGTCCGGAGATGGATGGATGATGGTTTGGGGAACAAGGGTACAGGATGGGAACTATAGGCTTTACCCATCCATCGCTGGCCACTCCCAAACAGCCACAGTTAATCTAAGCCTCCTCCACTCACACAGCAGGTGAGCCGGAGACCCAGTTTTGCCAGCACGAAGGAGCTGGGGCGGGGACCTCGGGCCATCCAAGCAGATTCTCCAGCGACTGTGAACTTTAAAGCAACAGAGCGAGCGCTTGGGGAGCCTACCGTGTGCGCCGAATTCCAGGCTCAGGCTAGAGATCGTGACGAGGAGTGGGAGCAAACGCGACAACATCCTGGGCGCACAGCGGCATCGTCCACTGGAGCCGGCCTTTACGCCTCCGGCCGCGTCGGGGAACTGAAGACCGCAGCTGGATCCGCCGGGCTAGCTTGACTTCCACCTGAGGGCGGGGCCTCGATACGCTCCGCCCTCAGCCCGCGGAGCTTGGGAACCACTGCAGGCAAGTCTAGCTTAGGTCTGGGGCATTTGTCTAAAGGCAAAAATGCAGCTGAGGCTTTCTGTGGCTCGGCTCCCATCTCTCTCTCTCTCTCTGTGTATGTGTGTGCTGTAGCATCCAATGAGGCTAAGAATTGGCTGACTGTGCCAGGGATAAAACAAAAGTGTGCAAGGACGTGTGTGAAAGTCCTGGGACCTTTATGCAGGGCCCTCTGCTAAGCCAACAGTGAAGGACCGACCATACCCTACCTGACATCATGCTCTTGGTGCAAATCCACGACACCCCCCAGGCCCTTCAGGTTGTTCTTGCCGTAAGTCTGCAGGTTAGAAGTGTTGATAGGCCCCATGAGGGACCTGGTGTCACTCAAGTGTCTCTTCAGTGGCCAGGACATCTGCCTGCCCTCCAGTGTCACCAAAGATGTTAACTGTGTGAGAGACCAAGCTTTGTCCACCCGACCTATTGGCCGACGGCGCTGATACTGTGTGAGTATGTCACTTATACGATTTTCAGGGTGAGTCTCAACTGGATCTAACTGTGATGTGCACAGTTAGAAAACGTACTGGCCAAAACCAGATGCCTTCCTCTAGAAACCACCTTGCCAGAGACAGAAAGTGAGCAGAGATTTCAACAGTTTCTGGGAAGGAAAGTACAGACTAGCAAGGGGACACAGGGCTGAGAACAAGGAAGGCTTCCTGGCAGAGGTAGCCTGTTACCTGAGACTCGAGAGCTGAGTTGGTAGTAGGTGAGTTGACGGATGGATAGAAAGGAGATTGACACGTTGGAGATGAGGGGGACACAGTAGTTTTAGAGAAATCCGTAAAGTGGGCACACATCCCGTTGGAAGAAAATCCCTGTGGTTGACATAATTTGGCGCTTTGCTTGGGGCAGAACCAGCTTTGAGTGTGGGCTTTCCTGCTATACTCCCTGCTTCCTGCATGGCACCCAGGGTGAAGCTGGGTTAGCAGGAGAAGCTGTATCAGGCACATAATTCTCATACCCGAGAAGAGCAGAAAACTAGAAGAAGCTAATGCATGCTTTTTGTGTTGAGTAGCTTGTTCTTCGGGGGCTCTTCAGTGAACACCCACATTGGCACAGATGATAAATAACAGGATTTTCATATGCTTGAACTCTTAAGGTGCAGCGAGGACTCCATAAAACACTTTACAGGGCATGGCAGGCACCAGCCACGTGCTGAACAAACAAATCCCTTTCCTTTTCCTAGGAACATGGGACAACTGTTTCCTGGTGTGTGGCTGGAAAATAGGACCAGGTTTAAATCCGTGTGAAGCTGCAGCAGAGGGCGGCACATCCAGGTCCTGCCTCTGACTCTGCTTGTTCTAGCCTGTCAGCCATCCCAAGGGTCCCAGCCAAGGACTTCCAGGGAATTCAAAAGCCTGGGTACCCCAATCATTTCTTGGAGAACTCTGAAGGAAAGAATGCATTAAACTCTGGATCTTTGTATTAAGCCACAGAGACTCAAGGGCCTTCCTGACAGCTATTGTGGCCAGCCCTGATTCATCTGCAAATACAGGCTCATCCAGTCCTTAACAAAATCCACTGGGGGTGTGTAGTTATCAGTGTTTTGCAGATGGGGACACTATGGCAGAGGTCAGAGACCTCCATCATTCAGTAGGTGACAGGGCTCAGTTGGTCCTTGAACATATGTATCTCCTATTTTGGCGATGGTGCCTTCGAACTTTGGAAGAATTTTTGCAAAGCACAATACCAAGTGAGTTGAGAGAGAATGAGAGTGTTCAGTAGGAGGAGGCGGGAAGCTTGGGACTGGGAGGATGATGGTACTGTGGTGAACCCAGGAAGCCAATGGGCATGGTCGGGTAGATAGCTTGATCCTGAGGCAGCTCTTTCTTAGGGCACAGTTGAATTCAGGATGGAATGGTCTGTCTCCCTTTCACTCCATTTCTACATAAACTTCACAGGGCATCTAAGCACTGCAGGAAACTGACCTCCGCAGGCACACAGCTGGTCTCCAGACACGTGTTTGGGAAGTTCTGGGCCACCCTGTGATCTTCCTGTCAGAGCAGCGCACATAACATCGAAACCCAGAGGTACGGACTCTGAGATGGAGACCGAAAGGAGGAAGCTGCCTGGTGAAACTAGGCAGTCCTTGCAGTGAGAAGGATTTCAAGTGTAAGGTATGGGGACTGCCAAGGCTTAACCAGCGCTCTGGTCATGCTCAGTCCAGCCCCCACCCTAAGAGAAACCTTTAAATGTGTCTATAGAACCTACTTCCTTTCAGTCTCTGCCCAATACTAATGCTCTGGCTAAGTATGGCAGGGCTCTGAAGAGATGCCCTTTGAGCAGTGGCTCAGGCTGGAGTAAGGTGCTGTATGCACTTCAGCTGGGTGGTTAACAGGCAACCTGGAAGTTGTAGACAGGGTTCTACATTTCGAGACAGATTCGCACTTTAAATAGAATCGGACCCCAGATCCCTGAGGTAAGTAACTGGTGATTCACTCACTCTACAGAATTCAAACCATGCTTCCCAGAGCTAAGTTCTCCCCTGCCTGTCACGTCGAAGCAGTGGAACTCAGGTCGCTGTGTAACTCATCCTCCTCGCCAGCTTGGAGGGAAAGGGAGAGACACGGATCTTCGAAGTAAAGCTGTAAGATTGCCCCTGCTGACTCCCTCAAGCAGTGGACTCAGGCTAAGATCCTCTCCAGTCCTGTACAGTCTTGCAGGATTCACCTAAGACCCTGCTCTTGATAGATACTCAAAGTGGAACCCATGGGCCTTGCAAGCAGGAAGCCTCATTCTAGCTCATTCACAGCCAGCCTTGTGCCCTTAGCCCAGGCCCTGGGCCTTCATTAGCCACTGCTTGATTGGAAGATAAAACAAACAAACAAACAAACAAAACGTGGAGCCAACAGATACAGCCTTCCCCAACAGGGCAGATGTGGTTAGTAGAAATAATCTAGAACATGCCACATGCTGTACTAATAGAGCCTGGTCCCTCAGCCTGGATTTGTTTGGCTTCTCTTCAGCTGTGGTATGTGCTGTGCATGACAGCACACGTCTCTTCTACCCATCTTCATCTGAGCAGTTTTTAGGAACACTGTCTTAGCAGGAGAGCGTATGGGCCCATCCACTTTCCTTGCCTTATAAACTCAAATGTAAGAGATGGCATATAGACCACACACAAAAATATCCCCAGTCATTTCAAAGAAGTGTTGTGTCTTCCTTCCACCCCCCAGATGGCCCAGACCTCTCCTGTTTTCGAGGGTGCCATTTCCTCATTTTCCTAAAATAACAGTGTCCCCAAACCCTGTCTTCCAAATGCAGGAAGTTTATCTGTTGCTGTCTCTCTGTCACACGGTAGTGACCTCTGAGCTGCAGCAGCCTGCTGCAGGCACATACAAAAACATGGTGCATTTTAAAATGTTGTGCCCGAGTCTTTTGCAGTTATCAGAAGTATTCAAGATATTGTCAGTTGTAATTGCTTCAGAACATGGCCGATGGGAGAATCACGGGTTTCAGCCCCATTCTACACTGGGCAGTCTGTGCAGTGGGACAGATCACCACTCCTACCATTGACTTCTCCAGGTTCCTCCATAAAAGAGGAGGACCTTTTCTCTGTGCCTTGAACCCACTCGTTATTATTTATTTCTTTTATCTCAAGATGATTCACAGAAGGAGCATCACTATCTTTCAAGATGAATTCCCAGCTGTGGGGCAGTGGTGCAACCCCACATCAGTGGACCATGCAAGACATACACTAATTTCACACCAAATGATACTGTGGGGACAGAAGTTGTGTGCCCAGATGGTGGCATGTGAGGCCTTCCCCTCAGCAGTTCCTTGGTGTGGGTTGTCCTAATGCCATTTGAATTCTGATGTTAATTCTGCTTCCTCAAAAGGGGTGGCCCTGGACGAGCAGTTGATCACGTACTCAGGTTATCTCACATGAACCTTCTCTCCATTTACTGATCAATAAAGGCTAGCGCCTTCGATTGGGGAGTGGAGGAGGAAGGTGGGACGGAAAGTCTTTGAAATTGGTGCAGGAATAGAGAGGAGAATGAGAAGGGAAGGAGGGAGGATGGGAGAGGAGAAGAAGGAAGGAGGAAGCTCAGATGGAGCAGAACCATGGGCCACTCAACAAGTCAGTCAAACAGCATGTTTACATAGCCAGACGTGGGGTATGAAGAAATAGTTTCCGCCAGTTATGGAACAGCCATCTGTGTAAATTGAACAGTTATAGGCCATCAGCGGAAATATCCCTCCTCTGACTACATGGAGCTTGCTGCTAGAGTTAGCTTTACCAACAAGACAGATCCAAGTTGTTTGAAATAGTCATGGCTGGAACAGCACTTTCCGAAGTCAAGTGGAACTTCATCAAAAAAGAAGTTTGGTTGTGGTGTTGCTCCCTCAAAGCATCTGTAGATTGTTCAAAGGAGCTAGGTTGCCATGGGACCAGTGAGCCAGCTTTCCAAAGAGGGATGCTTAGATGATAGGAAGCCAGGTATAAGGGAAGGGCTTGCCAAATGGCCCTGCTTTTGATGGTCTTAATGATTCACACAAAGCATTAAAAAGAGAGTTTTAACCAAAGACTTGACAAAAGCTCAGCACAGAACTAATAGTACTAACATAACAATGCTTAATACTGTCTAACAGTGCTTGCCAGTATTTAGTTCCTGCTCCGGTGTCTCAGGCAATGGTTTCGTCTGGCTAAGCACAGTGATTCTAAAACACAGAACAGTCCAAACTCAGCCTTAGGAAACATTCCTATATGTTCTGTGGGCAAACAGTGTTTCCCTAATCACAGCATAGCCATTCATGCATATGAAGGTTGTATTCGTACCAATCCCAGGTCAAGGAGACACCCCATAGTCACTGCTGAGCCAAACACGCAGCAATTCCGTTTAGAGTCATTGTGGGTGTCCAAGGTTTCTTCCAAACCACAGGTTTGTACTTTTTTTTTTTTTTTTTCAATTTGAAAATGAGCAAGAAGGCTCACCCAGAAAACAGGAGGCTTTTAGCTAGAAACAGTATGACCGGTATGTAATGCAGAAAGTATACGTTACCCCTGGAATTATAGCATCTTGCCTTGGAGAACTTAAAATCCTGTGTTCTTCCTCACCTATGATAGCAGGGAGCATGCTGGATGGGAAGACCCAAGACTGGGGTTCAGTTTCAGACCTGTCACTTGTCATCTGTGACTTTAGTAAAGTCAAGAACTCAGATCCTAGAATTCTTAGCTGTAAAGTATATATGATAACATTTCTTACAACCTATCAGGATTAAAGTGAGCAAAATATTGGTCAGATACCCTGCTTAGGCCCAGTGGGATTCAAAAATGGGTCAGACATTGGTACTTCTTTGGAGTTTAGCCCCCCCCAGAAAATAATGTTCAATTATTCAAGAGAGAGCAGCTTAGATAAAAGTGTTACTCTGGTGTGCGGCATTGCTGCTCCTGTCACTATTTTCAGTCCAGCGCTGGACCAAGCCTAGACTCTCACATTTGGACATCTCTTTTCCAGGGCCTCAATCCTCAGGTAGTATGCAAAGTCATCTGTCCTGGTTCCTCACTCTTTGGAGGACATTTTGAAAGTAGCATTTTAACCTCTTCACAGAATCAACAACGGATACAAGAAATGGTAACTGGAGGCTGGCCAGGGAGGGCGGGCTAGAAGCATGCGCTTGCGCGGAGCCAGCAGTTTAGTGTGTGGGAGAAGGGCATGGAAGAGGGAAGCTAAGACTTGAAGCACTTGTCATTTGTCAGAAAATGAAACTCAGAGAAGAGCTGTGCTAAGGCAGTAGCAGGTTCACACCTCACCCCCAGGTTTGCTCTGTGGCATCCTGACCTTTCGTGGCAGAAGAACAGTCAGTCATGGTCTTCTCACCTCCTCTCCCCAAACGTTTAAAACAGGGAGACATCTTCATTACTTTGAAAGGAGTGGGTGTGTGCCACTGGTATCGCAATAACCAATAGCTAATGGCCCTTCAGGTATGCACTGCCCTGCCCCAGACCGTCTTCCTGGGATGTCAGAGAAACACAATGAGAAAATCACACAAGTGGAAAACTACCAGGACCTATGAAAGAAAAATGAACATTTTTGCAAGTCTTTAGAGTTCTTCTTGCATGCGGTGAGACCACTTTTACACTTCTTAAACTTTTAAAATTTTGATGAATGTTCAAAACTCATAATTCTTAGATCCAGTAAGCTATAAGCACACACACACTCTCTCTCATACACACACACGCACACTCACACACAGACATTCACACATAGTTACTCACACACACACATACATGTTCACTCACACACACATGCTCACTCACACACATGCACATACACTCACATACACACACACACACACACACACACACACACACACACCAAGTGTTCAGAAATATGTAGACATTTTACTAATACTTTGATGCAGGGTATGGCATTTCAGAGAGATGACTCCTGATTACTGCTATAAACCGTGGAGATTCTAAGGTGCACTTTGGAAAGCCGGCAGTCAGCAGCTGCTCCAAGATCCACTAAGTCTCGTAGGCAGTCACTACTTGTATCACAGCTACAAATGACAGAAGAGTTACCCTGTCATTACTGGGTGCTTGCCCGTTGGCTAACCTAGGACGTGCTTCCTGTCTCCCCCACATGACAAGATCCTTTTAGTTGCTTCATTTCTGTCACAGTGTGGTCCTGAATTCATGACTCTATTCCTCTATCCTCTCCACATAATTTTCCTCCACAGGCCAACAAACAAAGCTCTTCTGAGGTCCTGGTTTGATAGCAGGGCCTATGCATGCCTCACAGCATTTCTCCCTTTGGGTGAATAGTTCTACTGTGAAATAAGTAATAAGTGCCAGGTACTGTGCAAAATGGCTAGGTGTGAAAATAGGACAGGGTCTGTGCCTGTTTAGCTGAAAGTGATGGGAAAGCAACCTAACATTGCTATGTTAGGTGACTTGCTACAACTACTTCATCTGCCCATTTTACAGCAGAGAAAACTGAGTCTTTCTTTGCTTTCTAAGGCTAGGTCCACATGGCACCACCTCTCTCAGCCTCTCTCATACTAGCCACAGACAAAAGGTCACCAATGGGACAATTCCAGTCATGGGCCACTTTGAAGGCTGGCAGTCGAAGACCCAGCTATGGGGCCTGTGGGCAGGGATTTGAGGTCTTCTATCTCCCTGGGAGAGGCCATGGGTACAAATGCAGCCAGAAGCTGCAGAAATGCCCTGGCAGAGTTTCCGCTGGACTCTGAGCTGCTATGGCATCTGAAGCAAACACTTCATCTCTCATCTGATCCAGGCCATTCCTGTGTGAGGCTCTCCCCCAGCAACCCCTCTCCCCTCTACCACACTCAGCCTTCCATCTAGGCCACTAAAATGCTGCCCCATGGAGTGTGGACCTCAGAAGGAGTAGATAGCAGTGTGGCAGACGGTGCTGTACGCGGCTGAGAACCATGAAGTGAGGCTGGGGTGGGTGAGGAGAACCTCCTAGTATGTCACTTTTGAACAACGACCTGAAGGAGGTGAAGAAGGTGTCATGTGGATATCTGGTCGGACCTGCTCTGGGCAGAGGGGAGCAGCAGTGCCAAGGCCATGGGCTGGGGGCAAAGCTGGCATGCTTAAGACCTGTAAGGCCAGTGTGGAACTGAAGCCCAGCAAGAGAAGCCTGGCTGGCTATGGGCTGGGATTCTCTGAGTGGACTGAGGTTATTGACTGGCAAATAGAGACCAGTGGGCAAAGCATTTGGGAATCTCCATCTCTGTCACTTCCATTTGGGAGTATTTGTGGAGGAAGGGCAGGGCAAGTATAGCCACTGGGCTTTTCTTCCTGCAGTGTGGGCCATTCTCATACACCAGAGTAGCCCTATCCTTATGGTCTGATGTCTAGACTTTTTAAACTTCACTCTCTCTCTCTTCATCTTTTGTCCCTTCCCCATTTCGTGTTTCTATTTTGCATACTTCCCTCTTCTCTCAGTCTGAAGTTTCCGGTCACAGAGAAGGTTGCTGGCATTCAGAAGGCCAGTTAGGGTGAAGAGAAAGGTCCATGTGTTTGTTCCCCGCCGCTGCTGTAACAGAGGAGCGCTCTAACAGCTGAAGCACATCCTCTTCCAGTTCTAGAGGCTGGAAGTCTGAGATCAGGTTCACTGGGCCAAGTTAAGGTGGAGGCAGGCACACGCTTAGTCTCTGTAGAGAAATCCATCTCTTGTCTCCACCTCCTTTTTGTCGATACCTGATGAAGGCATCTTCAGTTTGGTAGTTGCCAGGTTCCTTGACTTACTTCACTTATGTCTCTGTGTGTATGTGCACGTGTGTGCCTGTGTGCATGCAAATGTGCATGCAAATGTGTGTGCTAGTGTATTGTATAAGTGTGTGTACTGTGCAAGTGTGTGTTTTGTATGTGCAAGTCTATATGCATGTGTGTGTGTGCACTTGCGTATGCAAGTATGTGTACTGTGCAAGTGTGTATTGTGAAAGTGTGTGCACGTACATGTGTGCATATATGTGCAAGTGTGCATTATACATGCGTATGCAAGTGTGTGTGTGTACAAAATCTCCCTCTGCCTTCCTTTTATAACAAAAATTTAAGACCTTAAGTGTGATTGAATAGGGCTAATCTTCCCTATTCAAGATTTTCAATTCAATCATACTTGTAAAGACCCTGTTCATGTGGATATCTCAGGGCTTAGGGGACACAGGGTCAGACTATCACTAAGGCCGGTCAAGTTCCAATCATTGTCTTGCATTTATTAAATTTATCACACATTTTCAGAACATTTGTTCCATACCAGATAATTTGGGGTATTGGACAACTGCTGTGAGCAATGCAGGGTTCTCCTGGGGCTTTGACAGTACATCACAATAGTAACATCTACAAAGTTCAAGCTCAAGAGCCACGCATGTGGACTCCAGGCTATGTGTTGGACATATAGGGCAGGTTATAGATGTTAATCAAATAATCACCCAGCTGGAATGCCAAGTTGTCTGCATCTGTGCTAAGTGCTGGACCAGCCTGTGATGGATGAGGTGTGCCCTGGATTTAAGAACTAAGGACAGATGGAGATGGTGTTACTAGATAAAAAGGAAGGAACATCATTGTCAATAGAAGAGATAGATCGTCTCTGGCAGGTCCTGACCACAGGGACCAGTGAGACATGCCCAATCCCAGCCTTTACCTCCATTTTTGCCCTTGGCCATTGCTCTGTGTCCAGGGCTTCTCCCTTCCTACACCTGGCTGACGGTGGATTTTTTCTTTACTTCCCACCCAGTGTGGTTCAGATGGTTCAACTAGGAACCTCCCTAAATTCAGAGTTGGGGCTAGACCTCCAAAATTCAGTCAACATTACTTTAGATCCAAGGTTGTAGCAGAATGGTGTTGGGAGTTACAGAGAAGAAGATGAAGTGAAGATATCATTTGGGTTCTTAAGGCGAGGATCACGTGCCTGGGGTTGGGGTGAGAGGTAGAGTTGGCTGGATGGTACAGTCTGCTAACTCACCATCTATGCGGCCCTGAGCAGATGACTTCCTCTCTCTGACCCTTAATACTGTTCCAGGTACTCCAGACATACAGACTTAACATGGCCCCTCTGAGTCAATACTGTAGGCTCTGTGGTAGCATTCCTTAGTCACAGGCCAGTGGGGATGATGAGGTGAACTCCCCTAGACTGTAGCTCTGCTGCCTGCAACGCTTGACTTAGATGGATCCCTTGAGCACATGCTACCAG
This sequence comes from Montemys delectorum, assembly GCA_019843815.1. NCBI lineage: Eukaryota > Metazoa > Chordata > Mammalia > Rodentia > Muridae > Montemys > Montemys delectorum. Next base: position 14,985 of record JADRCD010200074.1, read on the forward strand.
GTGGCTCCCAAATGAGGACTCCATGACAAGCATGGCCCTCCAGAAGATAGCAGGTAGACCCAGAAGACACATGTCCTCACTGTATTCAGCATTATCTCTGGGGCCCTCCTTGGTTGATACCAGGCATTCTGATCATTCAGGTTGCTCTGAATCTAGGGAGTAGAATTCACAACAGGTGCCTTCATTTTATTTCTTTTGTGTGTCAGGTGTGTGCATGCATACATGTGAGTGTACTCACTTGTGGGTATGTGGAGACTGGTGTGTGTCCTGCTATGCTACTCTCTCCCTTGTTCTTTTAAGTTAGGGTTCCTCACTAAATCTGGAACTAGGTTGTCTACCTGAAAGCACCAGGGATCCTCCTGTCTCTGTGCCTCACCAGTGCTGAAGTTATGCCTTTTTATGTAGAGAATGGAGTTTCAGGGTCAGACCCTCATGCCTGCACAATAAGCATCCGTTATCCACTGTACCATCTCCCTAGTTTGTTTGTTTGTTTTCATGACAGTGGTTCTGTTGTCTCCTCCTCCTCCCTCCCCTCCTCCTTCTCCTCTTCTCCTTTTCTTTCTCCCTCTCCTTCTCCACTTTCTCTTCCTCTTTCCTCCTCTTCCTCTTCTCCTTCTCCTTTCCTCATTTCCCTTTCCTCCTCTCCATCTCCCCACTCCTCCTCCCCTGCTCCCCTTCCTCATTCTCCTTCTTTAAGTCAATCTATCCACACAAAAAGCTCAAGGAGGAATCAAACAGCATGACTACTAACCAGAACGTGTCTAGAGAATTACTGCTTCTGGGAGTTTTGATGCCCACGGTGAACTGAGGCTATGGAACCCTCCTCCACATCCTTGTAGGATTTTAGGGGGGTGGAAATCTAGTCAAAGTCTGCACCCAAGCCCTCCTTTCTCCTCATCATGGCACCTAGTACCAAAGCCTAAGGATAGTCCTCACGAGGACCAGACCTTGAGTATCTAATTGAATCCTAATGTTGGCTGTGGAAGCTGTTGTAGGCACAGGTGGGCTAACCGTCCACAGGTGGTCAGATGCGGTTTTCTTTTTCAACCATAGAAGCTTTTAAATCTTCCACTGGTTCCTTGCCCTCTCACCTTTTAGCAGCATCTGGGTGGGGGATTTTGCTCAGCGTGTGAACCAGGCTCCTAGATCTCTCAGGTCCTCATAGGTGTGAACGATGTTTCTGTCCTTGGGTGGTAAGGGCGTTCTTTGTGAGAGTGGAGGGTTGGGGCTGCTGCTATGGTGGCCAGGGTCTTGCTATCTGTGGTTACTAGGGCATGCATAGCCATACCTGGCTTTTTATGCAGGTGAGATTTAAATTCGGGCCCCCAGATCCTCATGTCTGAGCTTTTAAGTGTCCATGGGAACCCCCAAGGCTGGATTCTGCAACTGGCTCTTGAGCAGTCTATTTACTGTACAACAAGGCCTAGAGGGTAGAGAGGATAGATAACTACAGAGATAGAAAGGACAATGTATGAAGAAGTCAGGGAAAGGCTTACCCTTCTGGGCACTTAAAGGGTCAGGAAATTCCATCCCACTTTTAAGGTCTATTTTCAAAGCATGTTCAGGAATACACAGGGCTTACAAGTAAAGCGATACTCTGAGTCTGTTTCTTTATGAGGAATAGTGGCCACTGCATAGGTGAGAGAAAACCAAACACAGGAGAGATGTTCAGGAGAGCACATGATACCAAGTACCCAGCCAACATTACTTCAAAGTTTGGAAAAAGTTACCAGCCAAGCTGTTGTTTCCATACAAATGATGCCTGCACAAACCCTCATCTGCTAAAACTTTTAAGTTCAGAATAAAATATTAAACATTCCTGGAGCCTGGAGAGATGGCTCAGTGTTTAAGAGTTCTTGCTGTTCTTCCAGAAGACCTGAGTTTGGCTCGCAGTACCCACACCAGGTGTTTTACAACCACCTGGAACTCTAGCCACAGGGGTTCTTCTGGCCTCCATGGGCATGAAGAACACAATGTGACATACTTACACACATATGCATACACATAAATAAAAGTAAGATAAAGCCTTTAAAAATATGGATCATTCCAACTAGGAGATAAGATAACCCTCTCACATACAAAAGTCTAGATGATTAGTGTAGACAGTCTGAAATCAATGGTTCTATAGGGGTAGGGGTAAAACTCCATAGGTTGTACATAGTGATGTCCTTCAAAGACAACAGAGTTGGGTGGGGATACATTTATAATGGAGGTTGCTGGCAAATCTACCCTAGTGACCTGCCCCACTAATGGAAACTAATACTGATTAGTCATGTCAGTAGTCAAACCCTATGGTGATTTGAATAGGAATGGCCCCCATAGGCTCATATATTTGAATGCTTAGTCATCAGGGAGTGATATTAGTTGAAAAGGATTAGAAGGATTAGGAGGTGTGGCCTTGCTGGAGTGGATGTGTCCTCAGAGGAAGTGTGTCGCTAAGGGTAGGCCACATATGTCTTGCTTTCTTTCTTTCTAGTTATGGATCAGGAAGTAGTCTGAGTTACTCTTCTGGAGACCATTGGCATAGCTCCCTGCCATGATGATAATGGACTACACCTCTGAAACTGTAGCTTCCTGTGAAATCCTTTCTTCTATAAGAGTTGCTAAGGGGGTTGGAGAGATGGCTCAGCAGTTAAGAGCACTGACTGCTCTTCCAGAGTTCCTGAGTTCAATACCCAGCAACCACATGGTGACTCACAAGCCATCTGTAATTGGATCCAGTGCACTCTCTGGTGTTTTCTGAAGACACGTACAGTGTACTCATATAAATAAAAATAAATAAATCTTTAAAAAAAAAAAAGAGTTGCTTCGGTCATTGTGTTTCTTCAGAGCAATAGAGCAGTGACTAAGTGACCAAGACACACCCTTAAGACAATGTGATGATTTAAAAGTGACCCTTGACCTTGTAAACTGCCTTTCCAGCACACAACCTCGGGATAGCCACAAGGAAGCCATCAACCAAATTCCGATAGAAGTACATCTTCCAAATGAGCAATAAACCTCAAAACTACCAAGGCTGTCAGAAACAAGAAAAGGCTGAGAAATGCCACAGCCAAGGAGTCCATGGCTATGAGCCAACTTACATAATATTATATCTAGGAGCATAAAGGAGCGTCAGACAAAAAAAATGAAACAAGTATAAATCACACATAGACTTTAGTTAATTATAACACACCAATATAGGTCCATTCACTTAACAAATATAGCACAGTAAGGTAAGATGTTTGCAAGAGGCCAATCGACTCCAAGGGACAGAGTTACTCTCTGTATTGTGTACTCTGTGGGGAGAGTCGGGAGTGGAGCATGTGTACACATGTGGGCATGTGCACGTAGGCAAGAGAAGGATGTGTTCTTCCTTTTTCTCCAACTTGTTTTGTTTTCTTTTTCTTTTCTTTTCTTTTCTTTTTTTGAGACAGAGTTTCTCTGTGTAGCCCTGGCTGTCCTGGAACTCACTCTGTAGACCAGGCTGTCCTCGAACTCAGAGATCCACCTGTCTCTGCCTCCCAAGCGCTGGGATTAAAGGAGTGTGCAACCACTGCCCGGCTCCTTTTCTCCATCTTAACCCTTTGAGACGGGGTCTCTCTCTGGACTTGGAGCTTACCAGTTGTCCCTGGTTCTCACTCCTTAGACTCATGACCACCAAGTCTCTGAGATGCTGGGTCTGCCTCTCAGCACTGGGGGTACAGGCCCACATGTGGCTTTCCGTGTGCTGGGGATCAGATCAGGTACTCGTGATTGTACAGTCAGTGTTCCTTCCTACCCACCAGGCCCCAGTTGTGGATTTTTAACCCTGTTTTCTATTATTCATAACTTTCTGTTCTTAGCCTCATCACAGCTTTCCTTCTGTCTTAGGTTGGAATTCATTTGTGTGTCATCTTGAGGAGACCACTTAGATCACTGATAGTCATCTTTTCTTCATTTCTGATTTGTATGTATAAAGGTTATGAAAACCCCCTGAGTACAGTTACTCACATCTATCTCACAATGTGCTTATGTCTCTCACTTAGTTACAGTTTTTTAGATGTTCATTCATTATGCTTTTGGGGCTCTTCAGAGGCATGTGAGTTACTCCTTTGGCAGTGGACCATTTCTGATTATCTCATTTCATTGATTTGTAGCCTAGCCTCTGGACGATTTAAATTTGTGGAAGCCACTGATGCTTAACGGCCACCACACAGCTAGTTGAGATCTCAGTGCTGCTATGGTGGTGTGTGCTTTTCATCCTAGCACCCAGCAGGCAGAGATAAGGTTGACCTGTCAACCTGATGTACATACTGAGTTCCAGGCCAGCCAGGGCTACATAGTGAGACCCTGCCTTAGAAACAAAGACATAGCAATAACTAAAGAAGGGTGATACTTTTGAAGCTGTGGTGATGGTAAATGGTATTTTATAAATCCTGATTTCTGGTTATTTGTACTAGTGTGAACAGCACCATAGATTGTTAATGAGTGTGTGTGTGTGTGTGTGTGTGTGTGTGTGTATGTGTGTGTATGAGTCTTGCAACCTGTTACCTTGTCTGTTACTAATCTTAGGGACAAACACGCAGACTGTGTGTATATACAAGTGTATGTGTGCGCACGTACGTGCATGCATATATGTGAGTATATGTGTATGTATATGCATGTGTGTGTGTGTGTGTGTATGTGTGTGTGTGTGTGTGTGTGTGTGTACATATGGCCATCAGGTGAGTCCTCATACTCACCCACAAGAGCGCAGAGACAACAGATGTTGGTGCTACTACATCAGCTTTTATGTGGGTTCTGGGGACCCAAACTCAGGTTACCAGGCCTGTGGCAAGCACTTCACCCAATGTATCATCACATCCCAGGCCCCAAACTTTCAGTCTTTTGCCAGCAAGAGTGACGATGGGCTTTGTGTGTGTGTGTGTGTGTGTGTGTGTGTGTGTGTGTGTGTGTACGAGCGCGCATGTATTATTAAAACTCAAACAAATCAGTTGTCTTCTATGCCTAGTTTTCTGAGAAGTTATATTGGGAATGGATGTTAAATGTGGCTAAGTGCTTTTCAGAAGCTGCTGAGTCACGTGACTTTCTCTTTCTACTTTGTTATGGCTGCTGGGGTTCACTGAGGACGTTTTTAATATTTCGTTAGCAGCAAAGCCCTAGGCTAAAGCTGACCTCCTCATGCCTGTTTCCCTCTCAGTGTGTCACTGGGCTCTGCTCTCAGGGACTCTCTTTGGAAGGTTTGTGTGTGTGCTCATTTGAGGCATCCGCCTTCAGTTTTCTTTTTTCCCTAAGTGTCTCTGTCTCATTTTCGTCTCCGGTGACTCTGGTCTCATGAAATGGGAACTGCCCCATCTCTTCCTTTTTTTTTTTTTTTTTTTTTGGAAGAGTTTGTATCAAACATTATTTCTTCCATAAATGTTGTGAAAACTTCACCTTTGAGGGCTCCTTTGTGGGCTGATTTCTCACAGTGATTGTGAGTCTCTTGGTAGATACAGGGTTGCTCAGGTCAATGAATCTCTTTAAAAGGAAGCCATGGTACTTTCTATCTCTCAAAAGTTAGTTCACTTCACCCACATTTTCAGTTTCTTGACCTCACATGATTTCTAAGGTTGCTTTGTTATTTTTCTAATTATGGGCAGAGCCTGGTAAGAGAGGCCACCTCTGTCTTGACACTGGTGATTCCTGTTTTCTTAAAAGTGAAAAGAAAAAAAAACTAACTTCCTTTTTCATTTGTTTAAGTGAGTGTGTCTGTGTGTGTCTGTGTATGAGCATGTGTGAGTGTGTGTGTGTGTGTGTGTGTGTGTGTGTGTGTGTGTGTGTGTGTGAGGGAGAGAGGGAGAGGGAGAGGGAGGGAGAGAGGAAGGGAGAGAGGACAACTTGTCTGAGTTGGATTTTGGACTTCTTCTTTCATCACCTGAGTCCCTAGGGATTGAACCCCAGTCCTCAGACCTGGCTACAAGCACCTTAACAGACCAAGTCATTTTGCTGTGTCATCTCTTTTTATGCTAATCAGTCTAGCTGGGCTCTATGAATTTTACTGATTTTTTTTTCATGGAGCAACATTTTCATGTTATTGACTTTTTTGTTTTTGAGACAAAGTCTTATGTAATCTAGGCTGTCCTTGAACTTCTGACCCTCTTGCCTCCAACTCTCCAGTGCCGAGATTACAGGCATGTGCTACTATGCCCAGGGGATGGGGATCAAACCCACAGCTTTATGCATCCTTGACCAACACTCTGCCAATTGAACTATATCTTCACTCTGATGTCTGTTTTGTTTTGTTTTTATTCTATTAATTCCTATTCCAATCTGAATTATTTTCCTTGTCTACTTAGTTGGAGCCTAATTGTTGCTTCTCTCTCTCTCTCTCTCTCTCTCTCTCTCTCTTTCTTTCTTCCTGGCTTCCTAAGGTAGAAGATGAATCTACTTAATACTTCTTTTCTAGGGGAGGCCCAGAGAGCTACATATTTCCCTTCCACTCTGTTTCGCCACAGCCCACACATTTCCATATGTTGTGTCTTCATGTTATGCAGTTCAGAATACTCTGTAATTTTCCTTTTAAGTTTTGTTTTACTGGACAGTGGGCTATTTGAAAATACAGAATTCTATTTCAAGACATTTGGGGATTTTCCAGATATGTTTCTGATATTAATTTCCAATTAACTCCATCCTAGTACAGTGTGGGGTGAGTGGACCACACCACCAGACAGGAGAACTGGTAAGGTGGAAGGAGGGTCACAACCCTGAGGAATCTCAGAATTGAGAATGGTAGGCATGGGACCAGCTCCCTGCCAAGCTCTACCTGTCCTAGCACATGTAGCCATGATACCCCATGGAGAGGACAATGACAGAGGTCATGTAGCATAAAAATTTGGAGTTCTTCATGCTAATGAGGTATCTAGATAGGCCCTGAGTGTTTAGCCAATGAGCTTCCCACCTAGACATTCCTTCCCACAAAAGGTATTTAATTCCTGATTCACCCCAAGTAAGACAAATGCATTTACATATGCCATAAAAAATAAAGCAGTTTGAACAAGCAAGCACCTTCTCCTTCATCAAGGACTGCTGCAGGGGGAGGCCTTCTTCATAAAGAGCCTTTCCTAAATCTCCGCCAGAAGGCCATCTCTCTTCTAGCCCCTCCATCTCTTACACTCGGCACTCACTCAGAACCAATCGGGATTCCGCCCAGTCCCGGGCTCAGCCATCTTCTTTCTACCTGGCATATAGGGGAAGGCTAGACCCTCAGACTCAGATCTCATTGTTTCTCATCTGAAAGAACACAGCTGGGACCCCTATCACAGACCGTGCTCTGCCTCCCCTGAGAGGCACCTCAGCAGCGAGGCGGACGTGCAGCCCAAGAGTACAGAGCATATTTTATATGACTTGGATTCTTTGGAATTTATTGAGACAAAATTTATGGCCCCAAATATGCCATATCCCATCCAAGTCTCAGTGTGCCCTGGAAAATAGAGTATATTTTGCCGTTGTTAGGTGAGATATTCTACACAAGTCAGGTCAAATCGATGGACAGTGCTATTCAAGTGTACTATGCTCTTACAAGTTTTTCTATCTACCTAGTCTCACACTAACTGGGAGAGGGTGTTGAAATTGTTCATTGTGATGGTATATTTGTCTCTTTCTCCTCACATCAGCTTTTTTCCCCTGCATTTTGAAGGCACACAAACAATAAACACTAACAACCTCTTGATTAACTGATATCTCTATCAATATGACATGAACTTCTCCATCTGTGGCAATTTTTTTGGTATGATTTACTTTGATATTAATATTGCTGTTCCAACTTTCTCTTGACCAGTATTAGCACGGTATTATCTTTGCTGTCCTTTCACCTTTAACTGACATGTATCTTTGTATTTACCATGTATGCTTTTGTTTTGTTTTGTTTGAGACAGGGCTACTCTGTATAATAACCTTGGCTGTCCTTTGTAGACCAGGCTGCCTTGAACTCACAGAGATCCATCTGTCTCTGCCTACCGAGTGCCAGGATTAAAGGCATGCACCACCATGCTTGGCTTACAATGCACTTCTTGTTGGCAGCACATAGTTGACTCTTACCAAGTCTTGCAACCACTGCCTTTTAATTTACATGTAAATGATTATTGAGAGGGTTAGACTTCTCCCTGTTTTGCTTATCTTCATCTTATCTTTTCTATATTTCCTGTTTCTTCTTTGTTTCCACCTTCTCTGGAAGGATGAAGTAAGTAATCTCAACTTCTCTTTGCTGGCTTTTTTTTTTTTTT
>JADRCD010200075.1:0-19573 GCA_019843815.1 Montemys delectorum
ACACACACACACACACACACACACACACACACACGGATGGACGATCGGAGAGACACACACAAATATGCATACACACACAGATAAGACAGAGTTCTTTCAGTACCCTGTAGTGTTGGATATGAGACCCAGTGACTGCTCAGTTGCCAGCCCCATAGTTTTTTAACTAAAATATTTCTTCAGTCTTCTTTCATGACCTTTATTTTGGAGTACTGAGGCCATTTTTGTAGAATGTCCCTCACTTAGTTTCTCTGATGTTTTCTTGTGCACATAGGTTATGTGTATGGTGTAGAAGTGTCACTGAAGTGGTACTTGGTTTTTGTTTTTTATGGCATTGATCATATTTGTTGAAATCTGTGTATTTGTCTATTACTGGTGTGTGGTATCTTCCCACCCCACCCTCACCCCCAGGGTTACTCTGTGTAGCCCTTGGTGTCCTGGAACTTGCTCTGTATACCAGATTAACCTCATACTTAGAGATCTGCCTGCCACTGCCTCCCAAATACTGGGATTAAAGGTGTGTGCCACCACCTGGTGGTTTTAATTTTGGTGTTTAAGTTGTCTACCAGGGTCTCCCTGTTATTTTACCTTTTTGTTTCTCCTTGTAATTAGCATTTTGTGTAAGTATGATTCTATGTAATGGGTTCCGTCCTCATTCCAATTTTTACTCATTCCCTTTAGTGTCCTGGCTTTTTATCTAAATTATTTTTATAATGATTGCAAGAGTTCTAATTCTCTCATCACCTGCAAATTTATATAAGGTTTATTACAAGGAAACTTAGTTTGTATTAAGATATGGATGTTTTGTTGAGAATTAAAATACAATTACCAATGTATAGCTGTGTGCATATTAGAAGGTAGGACCTGTGGGAGATGGATGCACAGTGCTGTTGTGAGAGGCCTGAGCAGCCTTGCTCGTTCCTTTGCCTTTTAGCCATGTGTGGAATCACACAGTCTGCTGCTGCTGTTTGGTTACTACACAGTTGTTCCTGAATTACTCAGTCTAAGATAATAAAAGGGCTGTGGTGTAACCTTAAAGTTTCCACCTAGCCTCTTTGTTTGTAGAAATAACGACTCTGAGCCTTAATCATATATGAATAAATGCTTAGGCAATAAGCTTCGGCCTGTTCCCCAACTAGGTTGGTTGTAACTTATTTAACCCATTTATTCTATGTTAGTCTTCCACACAGCTAGTTACCTCTCAGGTTAATACAACTGTCTCCTCCAGAGTTTGGAATGAATTATCTCTCCTGACTCTTCCAGAATCTTTTTCTCTCTCCTGGATGTCCCATCTTCTAATCCTGCCTCAGCGCATTGGCCATAGTTTTTTTTTTTTGGACAGGTGATGCTTCCACACAGAAAACAATAGAGTCTCTCTACATTTTCCCCTTTTAGTCCAACAAAAGGCTCTTTGTTTTACATAATAAATTATATATCATAGGAATGATTATGAAAATCATCAGGTAAGAATTAGACTCATAATGTCTAGTCTATTTGTATTTGGCAACTTTGGAGAAAGTACTCTACTGTCTATCCTATCTTGGCGAGTTTTGTGTTTTAGACTTAAATCATTTTCTATCAAAACTTGTATTTTAAAACCTAAAAATATCTTCTTAGACCTTAAGACATTTTCTCAAATCATAAACAGTTTAGGCTTAGTTGTGAGACTGTAGCCATCTAGTTTTTAACCCCATCAGAGACCTGAAGAATAATTATCACTTGAGTATGCAGGAAGTGCAGGCAAGCAGCTTTCAAAACTATAGGAATGACAGAGACAGTTGGTTGCCTGGACAATAACTTTTCTCTGAGTTGCTGGAGCATCGTCTTCAGCTTCTGACCCAGACTGTCTGATGGACCTTCCTTTTCTGTGAGGCAGGGTTCTGAAGCACTTGCCTACCTTGTCCTTGCAAAGCTCTGCAGTTGATTTCCCTGTATTCTCTTTGTCTCTCCAGTTGGGCAGCATATTGTCAGCTGGTGAAGCAAGGGCAGTTTCTTGCTCAGTAGCCAACTTACCACATTTGAAGCAAACTTCATATGGAGTTTCTTTGCTCATCATCTTTCAAGAAAAATGGGGGTGCTGCCTGGAGCAGATCTATCTCATTGCCAAAAAAGCCATATACACCTACTGCTACAGCTGTCCTGCTGTTCCTAAGTCATTTCCCTGGACACTGCTAGAACATAGATACCTATACAAGTGCATGCCCATTAAAAACATCTGTATGTATTACATGAGTTTGCAGCACTCAGGGCTGTTACAAGGGTCCATTCTAGCCCCCCCCCCCCCCACTTTCTTAAAACCTGTTTTCCAGTTGTCCTCATTTCCTTACTTGCTACCTAGTGGGCTTTTTTGTTTGTTTTGACTTGTCTTAGTTACCTTCCTATGGCCTGGGCACCAGCTGTTGTGCGGCTGCCCCAGGTTGTTGCCCTTTACCCTGTGTGTAGCATTTGTGGGTGCCTATGGTAGATATCTTAAGAATGAAAGCAGTATGTATGGTATTTGTGCAGCTAGATAATCTGTTTTTTCTTTCCTTTGAAGTTTGTGTTTAGTAACAATTCTCAGGAAATATAGGGGGAACTAGAGATTCTGGTTTATAAAAAGTCTCATTCCATAAATTATAGTTGTGTGCAACAATGGTATGAATATTACAGCATTTGGATGACTGTTCCAACAAATAATAAGACAATTTCTGTATTTTTCTTATACTGTGTATTAGTGGTAGTCTGGTTTTACTGAGATTAGAAACTAAACTTGAAGGAAACTAAGAATTTGAAGGAAAGCAAGTATCTGGAATTATTTGGATAAGCTCATAGGTAAATAACCTTATTGCTAGCTTTTGTTGATTTATTATTATTATTATTATTATTATTATTATTATTATTATTATAATACAGTATTTTGCTTTGTAATTCAGAGGTCCTGGAGCTTACTATGAAGCCTAGGCTAGCTTTAAATATGTAATGATTCTGCCTTAGCCTCCAGAGTGCTGGGTTTCCAGATGTTTGCCACCTCACCCAGCTTCTTTACTGCTTAACTTTTTTTTCTTTAAAGATTTACATATTTGTGGGTCAGTGTTTTGGTTAGAAGTATGTATGTGCACCTTGTACAACGCAGTGCTCATACAAGTCAGAAAAGGACATCAGATCCCTTGGCACTGGACTTAAGTAATGGTTGTGAGCTGCCCGGCAGTTGCTGGCAATTAGCCTTGAGCTTTTGGAAGAGAAGTACATGCTTTTACCCACCAAGGAGCTGTCTTTCTCCCTCCTTTTACTGCTGTTTCTAGTGGAAGGTTAAACATTCTTCTATTGCTACTTGTTTGAACTGCCTGCCAGTCTTATTTGAGATTGTATTGCACTGTTTATGTGTATGTTCTTTATGGTCTTTGTGGAAATAGAGTAGCAAGGTAAAGCCATAGCAGTGTAAAAAAAGATTAAGTAAGTAGAAATGGTAGTGGTAAAAGTATTGAAAAACACGTTTTCTGCTATATTGATATTTCACTTTAGGTAAGGAAATATCAAGCAGTTATGGATCTCTAATCAGAGCTTCTCAGGAGGCTGAGGAAAGAGAATGACCTAAGCCCAGGAATTGGTGACCAGGCTGGACAACAGAGAACATATTGTGGACTTTTTTGTTTGTTAGTTTGTTTGTTTGGTTTGGTTTGGTTTTGGTGTATATGGGGACATTTTAAGACAGGGTTTCTTTGTGTAGCCCTGGCTGACCTGGAACTTGCTCTGTAGATGAGGCAGGCCTAGAACTCACAGGGATACAGAGATCTACTTGTCTCTGCCTCTGGAGTACTGGGATTAAAGGTGTGCATCACCACTATCCAGCAAGATCCAGTCTTTGTTTGTTTGTTTGTTTGGTTTGGTTTGGTTTGGTTTGGTTTTTTGGTTTTCAGAGACAGGGTTTTTCTGTGTAGCCCTGGCTGTCCTAGAACTCACTCTGTAGACCAGGATGGCCTGGAACTCAGAAATCCGCCTGCGTCTGCCTCCCCAGTGCTGGGATTAAAGGTGTGCGCCACCACCGCCTGGCGAGATCCAGTCTTAAAAGTACAGAGAAGAACAACAAAACCACGCACAGTTTTGGCTAATAAATCCCCTTCAGGAATCCTGAACAGTAAGTCAAAGACAAAAGCAACAGATTTCAAAATAATGTTCAAAATGTTTGTTTGTTTATTTGCTTTGTTTTTTGTAGACAGAGTCTCACTATGTAGCTCTAGCTATTCTTGAACTCATCACATAGACCAGGTTAGCTTCAAACTCACAGAGATCTGCCTGCCTCTGCCTTCTAGGTGCTGGTATTAAAGGCACTAGCCACCATGCCTGACTAGCATCCATTTTTATTTAATAGGAAAAGGAAGAGGCTAGAATTCATTGTCTACCTGTTTCTTGTAGTTCTTTTTACTTAAGAGACTGCAGTGGGCTCTGACATAAAGGGAGCTTCTCCCCCTTGGGACAGAGTCTCACTATATAGCCCTGGCTGTCCTGGAACTCACTATGTAGAACAGGCTGGTCTCAAACTCACAGAGATATACCTACTTTAGCCTCCTGAGTGCGGGAGTAAAGGTGTGTGCTGCCATGCCCAGCCTCTTTCTTTTTGAGGCAGTCTCATGGATCCCAGGCTCACTTTGAACTTGATACAAAACAAGAAGATGACCTTCTGTTTCTCCTGCCGTACAAGTGCCTCTCTACTCTTCCAGCTTTCTAACCCATGGCAATTATAATCTATTCTGTCTATGAATTTGCCTATTTGGACAAGTAAGTGAAGTCATTCAATGTGCAATACCAAATATTTTGTCTTGTGTGTGAGTTCTTTTCAGTGTGTACAATGTTTTCAAAATTTATCATTTGTAACATTTATTTATGTACAATTGTAACATGTATTTCTAGTATGTAGATGACCTGCTTTTATGTATCCATTTATCAGTTTATGGACACTTGTTATTTCTACTATTTTGTTTATCATGAATAATGCTACTATTTTACATTTTTAGCATGAACATATATGGTCAGTTCTCTTGGGAAACTCCCTCTTCCCTACCAAACTGGTGGTGACTGATCAGTTACTGTTTGTAGTTTCCAGCATATTTCACAGAGTATATAAGTCTTCATGACTTGATAGCTTATTTTATCACTGCTCTGTTATATAGATAGTCCATGGCTGTTAAATGGCCAAAAATGTTAAAGAACATTTTTTCCTTGTTGTTTATTGAGTTCAGGTCTCATTGTATATAGCTCTGACCGGCCTAGAACTCCCTATATAGACCAGGCTAGCTTCAAACTCAGAGATCCTCCTGCTGGGATTACAAGGGTACATGCACCTAGCATGTCTTGTTGATTTTAAGAACCACTTGTACATCTTGGTCTCTCATCTTGTACTATACTGTATGTAAATGTTTGCTAGAAAATCAGAGTTTTCTTTTCTTTCTTTATTTTTAAAGATTTATTTATTATTATTCTTATGTAGCTGTACATACAAATGGTTGTGAGCCTTCTTGTGGTTGTTGAAAATTGAATTTTTTAGGATCTCTGCTTGCTCCTGTCAATTCTGCTCTCTCAGTTCTTGCTTGCTCCAGCCCAAAGATTATACATAAGTATGCTGTAGTTGTCTTCAGACGCACCAGAAGAGGGTGTCAGATCTCACTATGGATGGTTGTTAGCCACCGTGTGGTTGCTGGGATTTGAACTCAGGACCTTCAGAAGAGCAGTCAGTGCTCTTACCCACTGAGCCATCTCGCCAGCCCCAGCTTCTGTTTTCTTTCTGTCTTTTTTCTTTTTTTGATTTTTCAAGACAAGGTTTCTCTGTATAGCCCTGGCTGTCCTGGAACTCAGTCTGTAGACTAGGCTGGCCTCGAACTCAGAAATCTGCCTGCCTCTGCCTCCCAAGTGCTAGGATTAAAGGCGTCAGCCACCACTGCCCAGCTAGCTTCTGTTTTCTTAATGCTATCTTACACAGAACAATCATCATAAACCTGTTAGTTTTCTTTTGTGATGGTTTTGCATCTGGAATCTCACTATCCAGTAGATTCAAGATTGCAGATATTTTTTTCTCCTAGAAGTCTTATGGAGTTGTGTTGTACATGAAATCTGTGACCCAGCTCAAATTATTTTTGTATAAAGTGTTAAGTTTGTCTACAGTTATGTTTTTGCATATAGATTCTCTTGTCTTAACATCATTTCCTGAAAAGACCATTCTTCATTGAATTTTAATTTCCTTATTTGTTAAGAGTATGTCAGCCTTGTGCCTTTAAAAGTAGCTATATTTAGATATGATCCCATAATTCATAAATCAATTTATTTCAAACATAATTTGGTATATTGGTATTTTCCAAAGGCTGGCCAATCATAATCATTATCAATCTTATTAAAAAGTATATTCCTCCTTCCTCCACCTCTGACTCCTGAAAATAATTATTGATTTGACTACATGTTAAAGGAGCATTTACTCCTTCTGTACTTCTAATATAGCCAAGCTAGAAAACAATTTGATAATTTGTTACAAAGCTAAGCATAATGTTTTTATTCAATGTAAATCACTTTTTTTGTTTGTTTGTTTTTTCGAGACAGGGTTTCTCTGTGTAGTCCTGGCTGTCCTGGAACTCACTCTGTAGACCAGGCTGGCCTCGAACTCAGAAATCCGCCTGCCTCTGCCTCCCAAGTGCTGGGATCAAAGGCGTGCGCCACCACTGCCCGGCTTAAATCACTTTTTAAAATAAAAATAATTGCCCTTTTCATGAGGGTGATAATATCCTTGTTATTCATAAAGACATTGGGTATATTTAATGCACATGTACATATTGGGGGTACACCTGGTGTGGAAACCAGAGTTTGACTTCGGGTGCCTTCCTCAGTCATGTTGCTCAGTTTCTTTGGTTACTACATTGTTGAGTTTAATTCTTTCATGGTATTGGCTTTCTTCAAGTATTTGGTGACTTAGGGGTTGTCTCTCCTACAGTTTTATTGCTGTGAAGCGATATCATGACCATTGCCACTCTTCTGAAGGCAAACATTTCATTGGGCCTGACTTACAGTTTGAGAGGTTTAGTCTGTTATCCATCGTAGTTGGAAGGTTGGCGGCATGCAGGCAGACATGGTGCTGGAGGAGCCAAGAGTTCTACATCTTGATCCTAAGCTAGTCAGTAGGAGACTATCTCCTGCAGTGGGCAGAGCCTGAGTATAGGAGTCCTCAAAACCCACCTACACCGTTACACACTTCCTCCAACAAGGCTGCACCTCCTAACAGTGCCACTCCCTATGGCCATGCATTCAAATACAATGATTCTTTGGCAGCCAAACCTATTCAAACCAACACAGGAGTTGTCTCTTTTTTGTGTTTGATAATTTTAATGTTTTGTTTTCTTTTTAGCGAATACAGTCTTTTATAGTAGCTTTCCTGTGGTAGTAGTAGGAGACTGAACATAGATACCTGTGTGTGTGTGTGTGTGTGTGTACACACCAATAGGTACTTGCATCATTGCTAGGGTACCCTTACCTGATAGGCAGGTAGTAATCTCCCATACTCTGCTCTGAGTTGTAGCCTGATGCTCTGTTCTTCTTTTTGCTTTCTTAATTCTCAGTAAAGGCCAGCAGAAGAGTTCAGTTGCATAGAGAGTGTTAGTTTCCTATATATAATGTAATGAAAAGTCCTACAGAGCTTCTCTCCTATAGTTCACATTTTTTTTAAGATTTATTTATTATAAATAAGTACACTGTAGCTGTCTTCAGATACACCAGAAGAGGGCGTCAGATCTCATTACAGGTGGTTGTGAGCAACCATGTGGTTGCTGGGATTTGAACTCGGGACCTTTGGAAGAGCAGTCGGTGCTCTTACCCGCTGAGCCATCTCGCCAGCTCCTATAGTTCACATTTTTAATTTGGAACACAGTAGGAGTTCTTCATAGTGACCTCTGTAAGACTCAAGACTCTGTTACTATACCTGTGTGTGTGTGTGTGTGTGTGTCTGCGCACGTGCATGTGCGTTGGTAAGTACATGTATGTGCATGAGGAAACTAGACTTTGGGAACAGTAATCACATTATTCCTTGAGGCAGGTTCTTACTGAATTTGAAGCTCATTGATATGATTCTTTTATCTCAAGCCTAGAATGATAATATAGTTGTGCAGCCCCTCCCCTACTTTTTTTTTTTTTTTTTTTTTTTTAATACGGGAACTAGACATTGAACGCAGATCCTCAAACGTGCATAGTAGACACTTTACCAGTTAATCTGTCTTTCTAGCCCTGAGCTCATCAATTTTTTATTCTTATCAGAAATCCTCATTTCTGGTCTGCTGAAAGTGTTCTTTCTTGTTTTCCAGCCAGAGTAATTTCCTAACCTTTCCTAACAGTATAATAGTAGCAGTATTACTTATCAATAACAACACTTTTAGGCAAAATATAACATAGATGTAGATATGTTTGTGTACTTTGCTATCCTTTTTAAGTCAAGATGATCTTTTGTACAAAAAGATATTTACATGTTCCTGAGACTGTGTATGTACAGGGACCCACATGGGTTAGAAAAGATGTTTAATCCCCCAGAACTGGAGTTGTAGATGGTTGTTAGCTGCAATGTGGGTGCTCAGACTTGAACTCAGAACCTCTTCAAGAACAACAAGTATTCTAAACTACTGAGCCATCTCTTCAGTTCCAAGATGATCTTTTTGATGTTGGCTTTTATCTTTGAGCTTTCTTCCTAGAGCATATTCTGTTTTGATAGTTTCAGACACTTATGATCCTTTCTAGAAGCATGAGTTTGTTTGCAAATTTTAAGGAGAAATAAACTTGTCAGTATTACTTCACTATTAAGGATTGTCACATTTGATGCGGGTTTTGTGTTGTTTTCTTGCAGAGTGTGGTGTGGAGTACTTGTATGTTAGATATGTGCGGAGAGGAGGCATACTTAGGTGGGGAGAAGATTGGTCTGTGGTTTTTCAAGACAGGGTTTTTCTGTAACCCGGCTGTCTTGGAACTCACTCTGTAGATCAGGCTGGTCTTGAACCCAGGGATCCTCTTGCCTCTGCCTCCTGAGTGCTGGGACTGAAGGTGTGTATTACCACACCAAGTGAAGATACTGCTCTTAAAATATATACCTTCTGTACTTTTTCATTGTAAATTAACCTTGTATTATTTCTTGAATGGATCTTTTAATGTAAAGTGTGATATTAAAAGGAAATTGCTAGAACTAATTGTGCAGAAAGTGAAGATAAGCATTGAATAGTGTAAAGATTGGGTAAGAGAATTTAATTCCAGTGCAGTGAACACAGGTCCTGGTAATGTCAGACACAGGCTCTACTCTACTATTATTCCTTTGGTCCCCAAAATGGGTTTTAGAAACTTCAACCTGGGCTCTTTTTTTTTCTTCTAACTTTAGTGATTTTGGAAAAATCACATAAACATTTTAAGACTCAAATTTACATTATAAAATATGAAATTAACACTGTATATGAGAGTTGTAAAGACTGAACTACTTTAAGCACAAAACTTGTGAGGAGATTTTAGTTACTGTTAGTCTTCATCATTACTCTTCTGTTTAGGAGTTCTCAGCCTGAAGCTAAGTAGAACTATTTACCAAATTATTTATGGAGTTTTTATTTTTATTTTTTTAAATAAATCACTGATGTTAGACTGGCAGGAGGAGGTACTTACAGGAATGCCAGTTTTGTACTTAGAACAAGAGCAGAGAAAACTAACAGCACAGTACTTCCCTTGGGGGCCAGGAGTAGAGCAGACCTTGTTATTGCTACTGCACAGCTAAGGGAGCTAAGACCATAATGCTAAGAAAACTTCAAGATAATAGACGATTATTGAGTTCTGGTTTTTTTATTTAAAACCAGTGTGGTCAGATTAAATCATTTCACTTTGAAGAAATTAGACTACTGATATCAATTGACGATGGTTAATTGGCTTCTGATTTTCAATAAACTGGCACATTCTTCAGTGTCAAGATATACAGGTATCTTCTTATTCCCTGCAGTTGCTCCTGATTTGATTTGCCAGGAGCTTCCCCTTAACACTCCTATCTTCAGCCTTAAGATCCCCCAGTACAGTTTAGAAAATACAACTTTGTTGAGCCGCAAATGTTAAAATGAAAGGTTATGATAGAAAAAATGGCTTGTGGGAAACAACATAGGTATCCCTTTGAGACCTAATACATTTTTTATGATCTTAAGAAAAAGAGAATGGTGTTGAAACTTAAGAAAGGCAAATCACAAGGCATAAGTGTACATCTCTCAGATGAATTTTTTTTAGACAAACTGCACTGCCTTGCTCTACAAGTTGATTCAGGTAAAGCAATCCTGAATATTCTGGATGCTTATTTGGAAAGTAATAGTCTCAGGGAAGTACTGTGAACTATTAATATAGTACCCCTCATTAGTACTTATGTCGTTAAGGGTCTAAATTCTCTGTAGTATGGTGCTGTGTTGAGAACTAAAAAGAGGGATTTTCATTCAAAGACTAGCTATTGTTTTAGGGTGTTAGATTTTTGAAGAGTATAACTTATTTGTGGGAAAAAAGCACTATAAAATTCAAAATTTATATGTGTTCTGTGGCACAACCGTCCTAAGAATGTTTCACGTACAGGTTGGATGCTGTTGCAGCTTTGCTTGCAGAAGCAAATAATGGGAAAGAGCCTAAGTCAGTGGGTAGCTGATGAAGTTGTCTGTGGTCTGTCCATTGAAGCTTAAGAAGGAATCCCTTCCCCTAATACACAGGATCTGCTTGGACTTTGGAAGTTTGAATTACATGGAAATTGGAAACAGAGAAGAGAGTGTTCCCTTGGCAGTGGCACACACTTTTAATCTCTGTACTCAGGAGGCGTAGTCAGGTAGGTTCAGGGTTTAAGGCCAGCATGGACTACAAGTGAGTCCCAGGAGAGCCAGGGCTACAAAAAGAAACCCTGTCTCGAAAAGCAACAACAACAAAAAAACAAAAAAAATGAGAGGGTGGGGGAGGGGGAGGGATGGGGGGAAACAGAGACAGAGACATAGACTTACTAGTATCTTATTTCTAAGTTGTATTTTAAAAATAACTACAGGAGTCTGAGGAGAGCTATTTTCATAATTGATCAACATATAGATTAGGAAAATCTTTTGTAAAATATAGTGGTGAAATATATTTTTCTCTATAAATTTTGATGAGAAGGCCCAAGGATGTAGCTCAGTGGTCCAACACTTGCCTCAGCTTCATCAGAAGCCCTGAGAAAAACAGTGATGAGAGGTAAAAAGGGAAGAAATGATATAAGCATTGACTTTTAGAGTTGCTTGGATTTGGAGAGGTTCACTTTTGTCTTTCAAGACAGGGTTTCCCTATGTGTAGCCATGGCTGTCCTAGAACTCACTCTGTAGTCCAGCCTGGCCTTGAACTCACAGAGATCCACCTGCCTCTGCCTTCCAAGTGTTAGGGTAAAGGTGTGTGCCACCTTTTAAATTTAGTGTTTAATATATTCAACTGAAGAAAAGTGTAAATGCTTCAGGGTGTTTTACAGCTTGACCTTATCCAGCATTTTACCTTCTGAATTATTCTGAGAGAATTGGGAGGTCACTGAGTGGTTTGCAGAGGAGTGAGTATCTACTTACTTATGTTTTAAAAGATCCCTTAGCTGTTGAGTAGACATAGGAGGAAGATGTTTTCAGAGTTGACAAATACCAATTTAATTTTAATTAAACACTTGAGACAACATTTAAATTAGACTGTCAGTAGAGTAATACCACCACTTGAGTTGGTATTTGGACTGATTGGTAAACTTTTAGCGTTCTTCAGGGTCCTTGGTACAGGTAGGGTCAAGAGCACAGCCTACTTTGGGGAAAGAGGGAAGGGATATATGTGGAGTTTAAACTTCAGAGAAAGGGTTGAGGATTGAAAAGCCATGGAACCTGTAATGTTTCACCACTGTGTGTTCTCTTAAGACTTCTGTTTCCATCTTCCTATCTTAAAGTGGCTGAATGTTTTTGTTTGCTTGTTTGTTTGCTTTTGCAACAGGGTTTCTCACTGCAGTCTTGGCTATTTTGGAACTCACTGTGTAGACCGGCCTAACTTTGAACTCTCAGAGATCTGCCTGCCTCTGCTTCCTGAGAGCTAATCTTGTGTACCATTACATTCTGCTCTTAATCTTTTTTTTAAGTCTTTTCATTACAGATGGTTGTGAGCCACCATGTGTTGCTGGGATTTGAGCCTTCTCACCAGCCCTCCTAATCTTTTAAAACTGTTTCTAAACCTATTTTTATTTGGATCAACACACACACACACACACACACACACACACACACACGCTTATTCCTCTGTATCCACAAGTTATTGGGTCCAATTTTTAGTTGGATCAATACACATACAAGCACGCATGCATGCATGCGTGCACACACACTTGCTTGTTCCTCTGTATCCACAAGTTATTGGGTCTAGAATCCTTCAGATTATAAAGTGTGTTTTATAGAATGTTAGGATTGTTGCATATATACCATATTTACCCTCTTATGACTTTAAGCTCATATCTCGTTTACTCACACAGTCTTAAGTGCTGTTATACTCTGTTTAGAGAGTGACAGCAAAAACACTGTGTCTGTTTTGAAAAGATATATTTCCTTAAGCATTTTAAGATTTTGTTTGATTTGTCTACAGTGTGGACTCATGGAGGACTGACTGACTGTCTTATGTGTATGTTACATATACTATATTAGATATATGTGTATACATTCTGAAATTTGAGCATATCAGTCGTACTAACCACATGTTTACCCAAAATTCCTTCTGCATTAAGATTGATTACAAATGCCTCCCATAATTGGGTAGAAAAACATTGAGCTTCTTTTCCCCTTGCTCATGGATTTTTGTATTTTATTGATATAAAAGTGTATCTGCATCTTAAAAGAGAATATACTTCTATGTATTAAAATGAAAAACAGGGTTGAATAAAAGGCAAAATTACTAATATTTATTATGGAAGTGCTTTTTTTGTTTTCATAGATTATAGTCTGGTTTCTTTTCATCGACTACAGTTCCAGAGTGGAGAGCTAGTTACAACTTATTTAGTTACAGTTATTTAGTTGCAGCTTAAAGTTTTGTTTTCTCTTCCTGAGTTAAGTTAGAGAATGTAGAGGAAATTCGTATGTATTTTAGGTAGATAACATAGTCATTACAGTAACAACATTACTGCTAGGATTAATGTAGCTAGTATAGGTTTGGAGTCTGAAAGTGTAATTCCTGTTAATTTTTAGATATTTAAGACTTTATTCAGTAATAAAGTGT
Source organism: Montemys delectorum (assembly GCA_019843815.1). Taxonomy (NCBI): domain Eukaryota; kingdom Metazoa; phylum Chordata; class Mammalia; order Rodentia; family Muridae; genus Montemys; species Montemys delectorum. The sequence continues at coordinate 13,237 of JADRCD010200075.1, forward strand.
AGATTACATTGATAATATGTATTTAAATAATCAAGTATTTCTTTTCCCTCTTTTTTTATCCACAGTGGTAGCCGCTCTTCTAAAACTTTTAAACCAAAGAAGAACATACCAGAGGGGTCTCACCAGTATGAACTCTTAAAACACGCAGAAGCCACACTGGGCAGTGGCAACCTGAGGATGGCTGTCATGCTTCCTGAGGGGGAGGATCTGAATGAGTGGGTTGCAGTTAACAGTAAGTCACCCTTTCGTTTCTCAGCAGATTCTGAAGTGGGATAGTGGCCTTCTTAGGTGAATGTTGAGGTGCTGTCTATTCTAGGATCTATTTAGCTTGATATCACAATAAAGTGATTTCAAAATAGTCCGATCTCACACTATAGTGATGATGAAATAGCCTGATATCACAATGTAGTGATGACACAATCCGGCTTTAGTCTTTATATGACTAAATTTCTGAATATGAAATTTTATGAAATGGCAATAGAATTGTACTGTCATATTTTGAATTATGTGATTATAATGTGCTTATAGTTTTGGACTAAGACACTTTTGTTATTAGAAATGTTTTGTTTTTTCATTTTATTGGTGAGAGCTATCTTAACTATAAGGTGATTTTTGTGACATCTCAAAGATAATGAGAATAAATTTCTACTGTATGTGTACATTATTACAGAGTCTCACTGGGTAGCCCTGGCTGGTTTAGAATCACTCTGTTGATTATGATGGTCTTCAATTTAGAGAGATTCATCTGCCTCCCAGTTGGTGGGATTAAATGGATGTGCTAACATGCACCGCCTTGCTTTGCCCTTCCTGTCTCCTCCTGTCCCCTCCTGTCCCCTCCTGTCTGCTGATCCTTTCTCTTTTTCCTTTTGACACTTGTTTGTGCTTTTGTACATTTATTAATTTATTTAGTTACTTAAGTTTTTATACATATTTGTGTGCTTACATGCAAACATATGTTAATGTACATGGGCACACATGCCACAGCAAATATGTGGAGGTCAGAGGACAGTTTTCTCCCTCTACCATGTGGGTCCTAGAGATCAAATCCAGGTTGTCAGGCTTGGTGGAAAGCACTCTTGCCCACTGAGTTTTTGCATGCATATACTGCCATATTTGGCCAGCATGCATAAACTGATTAAGAAATACTAATAATGTCTATGTAGAATGCTGTATTGTAGAACACAAGACATCGTCTTAAGTTATAGAAGCAGATTCTGGCTCAGTTGCTGGACCTGAGTGTCTGTTGTCTAGAATAGCACCGTCCTCTTCTGGCCTCCACATTGCACACACAGACATTTACAATGTGTTGGCTATTCTTGGGGTTTTGCATTTTGAAGTAAGTTTTTAGCTGGGGGGTGGGGTTGTTTTGGAATGGCAACCCATTATCATTTAAATTTGTGGTTTCATTATTACCAATGTTTTTTCCATACAATTTTATGATTATCTTGAAACTTGTGAGGGGGCATTTTAAATTGGTACATTTCCTGTGTGTGTTGTTTTTTTCTTACTTATATAGTTCTTTGTATGACATATATATATATATATATATATATATAATTTATAATATACATGTAAGTTTTTTTTCGAGACAGGGTTTCTCTGTATAGCCCTGGCTATCCTGGAACTCACTCTGTAGACCAGGCTGGCCTGGAACTCAGAAGTCCGCCTGCCTCTGCCTTCCAAGTGCTGGGATTAAAGGCGTGCACCACCACTGCCTGGCTATATGTAAATATTTCTATGTGCGTTGCCAATACTTTGTTTTCTTGCTCTCTAATATAAACTCCTAATCAATTGAGACTTTGGTGTGAGCTTTCCTGATCACACCTGATTTTGTAGGAATAATACCTGGGATTCTGCTTAAATAGAGACAAAATTATTTCTTACTATTTAAGTTTACTTATGACAGACATTTGCTTTGCAGCTGTGGATTTTTTCAATCAAATCAATATGCTTTATGGAACCATCACAGACTTCTGTACAGAGGAGAGCTGTCCGGTGATGTCAGCTGGACCCAAGTAAGACATGGCCAATGACCAGTTTCTCTCATCACTGTTATCAGGCCCTTAGCTGAGAGGGTGTCTATCCATGCTCTTTCTAGTTTCTGGCAGTTGCCTTAGCGGCTTCCCTGTCACTGATCAGCTTATTACCACTGTGCCTTCCTTCCTTCGGGCTGCTTTCTGCCTTTCCTCTCTTTACACTGTATCGTTCTCCATCCACCTGAACCAGCTTTCTGGAAACTCCTTGTCAGTCACTCTGTTTCTTCTGCCTCATTCATCCTTCTTGGACATTTTCTTTCTCTTTTTCTTCTTTTTATCTTATGTTAATATTTTAAAATGTCTCACTTTTGTTACAGGCCAGTGCTAAACATTTCTTTCCCTTTGGAGCTGCTTAGGATTCTTCATATAAATGTATTTTTTAAAAGATTGATGTCAATTTGTGTGTGAGTGTGGGTGTGTGTAGGTGTGTGCATGTTGAGCACAAGTGCCCACTGTGGCCAGAGACATCTGATCTCCTGGAGCTGCTTGAAGTTGGAGCTTATCTTGGGTCCTCTGAAAGAGCTTGGAACGCTCCAAACAGCTGAGTCATCTCTCTAGACCTAGTGCTTTCACGCTTTATGATGATTACATTTTCCTTTGTGTTGTGTTTACACTGTGTACATGTGTGCTCAGGATCAAATCTGGGACTTCAGGTGTGCCACTCAATTCTTTATTCTTTTAAATCTGTCTTGATGCAAAGATTCCAGTGTCCCTTTGAAGTTGGCTTTTTACTATTGCTACTAATAAAGGCTGCTGCTGTTTATTTAGTGATATGTAAATACATATTTTACTTCATATTCTAACATTCACCAGAAAAATATTGACCCATATATCTCCATGAGCATAGGAATTTAGTTAACTGATCAAAGAACTTGCAGCAGAGATGTGGGAGTTCAGGAAAAGTGTGTTACTCTCTTAGAAGGAGGTAAATCATACACTGGCCATTCTCACTAGAAGAGCAAAGAGCTGTGTTTGGTCTGCACTGCTTTCTTGCCCACAGAGAGGACTTTTCCCACACCTCATTTCCTTGGTTCCTTTAGAGCTCTTCTGTTAGAATTGTATCTGGTGAGTTTCTCCTCTCAAGGAACTCTTTATTTTGGAGAACTGTTCTTTGTAGAACTTGTGTTGTTGCTTTTTGAGAACTGTTCTTTGAGACTTGTGTTGTTGCTTTGTGTAGCCTGATCAGTCCCTGCTTAAAATAGACCAGATCGGCCTGGGGCTCATAGAGATTTGCCTGCTTCTGCCTCCCGAGTGCTGAGATTAAAGATGTGTACCACCACTCCTGACCCTTGGTAGATCTTTTATCAAATTTCTGTTACCTGTTATTTTAAAATTTCTTAGTGTAAAAGGGCATTGGAGAAATGAAATTCCCTTTTATAACTTAATTCCTGTTGGTATTATTGGTGTTCATATGTTTTAAGTTTCATGTGAAAATGGATAGTTTTAATTTTACAATTACATGGTTAATTTGCAGGGAGGAACAGAGTTCTGCCTTCTTGTAAAAAGCAGATTGCTCTGTAGCACATTGCCTGGCCACTTGCTCCCCTCTTTGTCTTTTTCCTTAAAAAAAAAAAAAAAAAAAAAAAAAAAAAAAAATTGTTCAAAGATTGCTGCTTCTCTATGTGGCTGAGGTAGGCATTAGACTAGAATCCTCCTAAGTATGCCACCTGTGTTAGGATTATGCTCTGCCCACCATGCTCAGCTCTTTGTTCAGGTTATTTCAGTCTGTCATGGTGAGGAAGGCATGGCAGATGGGTTGGCATGGAGAAGTGAGAGTTTAGAGTGAGACCTACTGAAGGATCAGGAAGAAAAGTGGAGAATCAGAAGGAGAAACAGCTCCCCTGCAACCTTCAAGGCCAGTAGTCCCCAGTAGGATACATACCAGCACCATTTGTAAAGGTTCTACACTCAAGCCCATACCTGAACCTGTGCTGTGGCTCAAACTCAAACTCTAACTGATCTTAATTATAAACATAACAAAAGAAAAAAAATAGCAATAGTAGGTTTAAGTGCTAGAGGTGTAAGCAACATATAGTTGTTTCAGTTTTCAAAAAGTCATACTGAATATGAAATGATTTTTAGAGCTTCAGGACATTGAATATGAATCTCAGATTTACTGTGTTTGCTTTTGGTTATTATATATGGAAGTGAATGAACACCTGAAAATCAATAACAAGGTAATAAACACGATTGGGAAGAAAGACTTTCAAGTTTCTTAATGTAGAGAGAAAATATATATGCCTTTTGTTTCCCTTTTAAAAGTTTATTTTTAAATGAGCATTGTTGCTGGTTCCCCTGGAGCTGAAGTCATATATAGTTGTGAGCTGCCATGTTGTTGACAATTGACCCTGAGAACTCTGGAAGAGCAGCCAGTGCTTTTAACTACTGAGCCATCTCTTTAGCCTACCTTCTTGTTTCTTAAAGATTCATTTATTTATTCATTATGTGTATATGTGTGCACCATGTGCATAAAAGAGCCTTCAGAGGCTAGAAGAGGATATCAGATCCCATAGAGCTGGAGTTACAGGTAGCTTCGAATTACCATTTGGGTACTGGAAACTGAACCCAGGTCCTCTGTAAGAGCAGTAAAGATACTTACTTAACTGTTGAATCATCTCTCTAGCCCTAAGCTCATGTTTCTTGAATGAACAATAATAATAGTTAAGTCCTACTCTCAATAGTTATTAAGTCTCTGCTCTTAAGAGTATCAAAGATGAGGAAATAGGCTTAAATTGCACCAAGTGTTTAAATTTTATAATAAGAGAAAATTCTTGACTGCAAAAGTGACTGACCATAGCAGGGTAGCAATAGGTGCTTGGGAGCATCTCCCTTTTGAAATTTTGTACTGGATTTGATAGTCACTCCTTGTGACCATCAAAGGTTAGAAAACAGTTGATTAAAAGAGTGAAGCATCAGACGAAATGTTGGAAACTAAAAATCTAAGTAACAGTTCAGTTAATAGATTTTTATATTTTGGAGTTTTAGCTGTGAACTTAGTTCTTTAGGGTTTTGTTGATGCACGTGTATATTGTACAGTTTGCAAGAAGAGGTTCATTATCTTAAAGTCAGGGTGTGTGTGTGTGTGTGTGTGTGTGTGTGTGTGTGTGTGTGTGTTGGGGGGTGGGGGTTGGAGGGGGAAGAGACATCCAGGCAGACAGAATGAGAGAATGAGAATTGTTTAAGAAAATGATTAAATGATTTGAGGGTTTGGTCTGAATACAGATCAGTAATTTGTTTTAAATTTGTTACATGTGGAGGTGAGTGAACACCCCAAAATCAGTAACAAGTTAACAAACCTGATTGTGCTGGTTTATAGGTAGAGCTTTCAAGGATACATTGTTCACTTTAGAACTGCAGACTTTTATGAGCATCTCTTCTGTTTTTCAGAGTAGGGGAAGCATACTTCATTTTAGTGCTCCTTATTCTTGACCTTGAGCTTTTCACGTGATGGTTACATATTAAATGTTTATTAAATCAAAGGGTAATGTTACTATCCAAAACATGAACATTTTTGAATTGCCAGTTTCTTTTAAGGGTATATTAAGGGTTCCTTACCCAAACGTACTAACTTACTGCACCATTCTTACTTACATTAGTTTTGCTGTGAATTTTTTGTCATTCTTTATGCTTGACCCCAAATTTAAAGCCCCTAAGTAAAAAGAATTGTGCTGCATTTTATGTAACGAAGAAAAGCTTCAAGTTCAAAGACAGGCATCATAGGACAGAAGTTAGTTCTCCCACTTCAGCAATATATTATTCTCCCCTGTATTAGAGAGAGCTCTTTAAGAAAATTCAGGACCTGCTCCTGGTGGCCTGGGCTTTAACCCCAGCGTTTGGGAGGCAGTGAGAGGTGAATCTCTAAGTTTCAAGCCAGCCTGGTCTACATAGTGAGATAGGGGAAGAAAGGAGAAAGAAAGGAAAAGATAGAAAACCAGACAGGTGAGGAAAACATCTAAGTTTGATATGATCTCCTTAGGTTGGATTGTGGTAAATGTCAAACAGGCTACTCTTAATTGGAAATGTGTACTTACCTGGAAAAACAGATTGTTTTAAAACATGTTAGTGTATATATTCAGAATACATATATGCACACATTTATACCTCTCTTCTGATGTAATTTTTCTATTGCAGATATGAATATCACTGGGCAGATGGAACAAACATTAAAAAGCCCATTAAGTGTTCTGCACCAAAGTATATTGATTATCTGATGACTTGGGTTCAGGACCAGCTGGATGATGAGACCTTATTTCCATCAAAAATTGGTAAAAATAGTCTATGTGATTGAGATAAATCATGGT
>JADRCD010200076.1:0-53764 GCA_019843815.1 Montemys delectorum
TGAAACAAATGGCTACTCTAAAAGGAAACACGAGGGAATGTTCTTGGGAGACACTTGATAAATTGGCATGTCGAATGCAAATGTTCATGGTCATTCTGTAAGGAAAGAAAAAAAGAGGAGAGGAAAAATCATTTCCATGATTTCACAGGAGAAAGAATAGTGCTTCACTGTAGTAGTAATTAAAATTTAACAATAAGGCACTCAGCCATAAAAATAAATCAAACTCTACTATCTGACATAACATAAGTGGACCCTGAAAATATCATGCTACATAAAATAATCCATACACCAATGATAACTTTGGTTTGATACTAGAGATGCCTAGGACAAATAGAAAAAAAAAATCTCACTGGGGTCTAGGGTGGGACAGGAGTGAGAAGTCATTATTTTATGGTATAATTTCACATTGGAATGCTGGAAAAGCTCTGAAACTAGAGAGCATGGTCAGTTACATAACTGTGAATGTACTCAATGCCACTGAAGTGCATGAAATTATTTAAAAGCTGTTAAAGTAGTAACGTTTGTGCCATGTATATCTTACCATAATAATTTTAAAAACCTGTTTTGAAAAATACGCAAAAAAAAAAAAAAACCTGAACAGACATCCCACCACAGGGGATACATAAATGGTAAATAAGCATGTGAAAAATATTCAATAGCATATGTCATCAGAAAACTGAAGGGGAGAGTTGGGGTGGGGGTGAGTGTGAATTCTGCCACCTATCAGCCAGTCAAAATGTAACACTGACACTATCACATACAAAACAAAAGGATGTCTGTCTGTCTGTCTGTCAGAGGGAATGCAAAATGGTACAGCCACCTTGGAAGATATTTTGCTTATTTCTTACAAAACAACACATGCTCTTACCATGTGACCCAACAATCATACTCCTAGTCTCTGCCCAAATGAACAGAAACCTCTTGCCTGTCCATAAAATGACTGTCGGCTTCATTCATAACTGTCCAGACTTGAAAGCAATCAAGAAGTCCTCCACAGGTAAAGAGGACACTCGTTTTGGTACTCAGCAATGAGACCCAATAGAAGACATGGAGGAACCATAAGTGCACATTGCTAAGTGACACGAGGCAATGGAAAAGGGCTGCAGACTTGTTCTAGCTACCTGACAGTGTGAAAGACGGCAGAGAGGAAGACAAGGAAGAAGACCCGCAGTGGGCAGGAGGTGAAGAAAAAGGCGTGTGATAGGCCATAGAGGGCTTTCACAACAGGGGAACAATAAGGACAGTACAATGGGTACAAGCCACTGTACAGTCACTGTCCATCAACTGTTCACCACCAAGAAACTCAATTAATAATAGTCTACCAGGGACCGGAGATACGGAGTGTGTGATCTCATGTGCTAGGCTTTAGATTCAACCTCCAGCACCAATAAGATAAAATAAAATCAACATTTGTTAATCAGCAGTAATAGATGTATCAGGACTTTGAAAGACTTGAATAAGGAGGAGGAGGAAAAGAAGAAAGAGAAGGAAAAAAAGGAGGAGGAGGAGGAGGAGGGAGAAACCAGAAGTAACAGACACTCTAAGCTATAATAGCAACCTCGTATATATTCTACTCATATGTTCTGTAAACCTCAAGCCAATCTAAAGAGCAGAGTCTAGTCATTTAACAATGAGAAGATGGTTCTAAGCCACAGGGAGTGGGTTGAAGCCTAGAGATTAGATGCAATTTATTCAACGAAACTTTGAACAGAGAAACATGCAGAGATGCGAAGATGTTTTTAGAGCCAGGGTTATATATAAAAAAAAAAAACTTGTTTGGATTTAATTAGCTGTTGTTTATATTTGTATGAGTAATACTCCAAATGTCAGTATTGCAAATTACCACCACTTACAAATAATTAGGAAAGTCATTTTTTTCCCTTTTCTTCACAAAAGAATTGGGAACAACTTTTTGCTACCTGGCTCCACATTTACTTGTTCCATTAAGGTTTTTTGTGAGTAGCACAATTACTGCTAAGCATATCAACTGGCATTGGACACCACCTGAGGGTTTACGCCTTTCAAGAACAGTTCATTCTTGGGGTCAAGGGAGAGGGTTCATCAGGTAAGAGCTCTTGCCATACAATCATGAAGACCTGAATTTAGATCCCCAGCACCCACATAAAAAGCCAATGTGGCCACATTTGAACCTATAACCTCAGAGTTGTAGAGAGCAGAGACAGAAGTCTCTGAGATTAATAAGCAAGCCTACCCAAAATTGTGAGTTCTAGGTTCAGTGAAAGACCCTGAGTAAGTCAGAGTTGATAGAACAGAACACCTGATGTGCATCACATACACAGGTGTACACACAACTGCTCACACCTGTGCATACCCCACATGCACCCGAGTGCACATACACACACACACACACACACACACACACACACACACACACAGCTCCTTCTCACTGTGGAAGGAAACTGTATTAAATGCTAAAGGAGTATAAAGGTGAACAGATTTTAAAGGACACACATTTGGTAATTATTTTACTGTTGTTTTAATGAATAGAGAAGACGAATTGTTTGCTTTAAAAATTCAGACCAAGAACAGGGGGTTTTTTTTGGCCTCCTTACTCAAAGTTCTATTACTCAATTAAAAATAAATCACTGATAATCACTTGGTAGTCCCAAAAAGAAAGTGATGCATTACAAGGACAAGACAGAAAAAAAAAAAAAAAAAAAACAAAAGCACACTCCTAATCTACTCTTTTACCCTTCAATGCTCTTTCAGTCTATGAGGGCAAGAAAATCTGAGTACAATACAGAATGTTAGCTAGCCTTGGCTACTCTTGGCTGAAAATCCATAAAGCACTAGGCACTTCTCAATTGACCTGGCACCTGCTGCACATCTTCTCTTCTAGGGATCTATGAAAAGTCTGTGTCTTCACTACTAACATTTTTATTCAAAGACTCAAAGGGTGATGCTTGGAAGAGGATCAGCAGATCACTGCCAGGTTCAAAACATGGTTACACAATTTCCTATCCTTGTGAATTTTGACAAGTTATCCCAGAAATGCAGAAACAGGACAGTGTGGCTAGCTCACCGTGTCTACAGATCTGGATCTTAGGTTTCCACCAACTAGTATGGAAAATATTTGCCGGGGGTTAGGAGGGTGGAGCTGTATCTGTGCTCAACACATGCAAACATTTTTCTGTCATTACTGAATAAACAACGCAGTATGTAACAATTATGTCCCTAGCATTTGCGTTATGGTACGTGTTAGCAGCAATCTAGAACTGTCTAAAGTATTCAGGAGGATATGTGTAAGTGACTTGTCAACAATAAAAGAGAGACTTGAGCATCTGAGGATTGGGGTATCGAAGATGGATCTTTGAACCAACCCCCCTGTGGATACGGAGGGACCACTACATTCATCTTGCAGAAAGGTAGCATGGCACAATATGTGACCCTTGACATAAGAACTGGCACTTACTAAGTGCTCAATAAAATGAAATGTGCTGGCTTTCTTATTGTGCTATTTAGTTGTCTAAAATGACCTTGACAACATGTTGGAAGAGAAAGAACAGAGATTTCCAACATCAGTACCATCTGAGAATGCAATGAAAAAGGCACACTGTCCTCAAAAAGGTCCATAAAAAAGTCCAGGATCAGCTAATATAACATAGAAGCGTTCACTTCACTTAGTAAAACTTTAACACTCCAAAGAAGAGCAACCTGTAATAGGACTCCATTCACTATTACATGACTGGGAGGGGCTGGATTCTTGCCTTGGTAATTTAACTCTGCATCCATCAAACCAGGTAGACTCCAGACCCCTCCCATAGATTGAAAACACCAGAACACACTTTCCAGGTCCTGGAGATAAATCAATGTACCCTCGCCTCTCCTTAAACCGCCACCTTGTAAAGAGTGAATGTCTTATTGTCTCAGCATCTCCCATCTGAAATTCAATCACGAACTAGGTGCCTAAAGGTGACTGCTGCCACCTGGATGGCTGCAGCTGTACTTCTAATGTCCAGCCCAGGCCAATCTGTGGAGGCAGAAAGCTCAGTGGTTGGCCAGGGCTGCAGAGGTTGGGAGGAAATAACGATGACTGGTGGTGAAAGCATGTTCTTCTGGAGATGACAAAAACGTTCTATGGCTGATGATGATGGATCCATGGATATACTAAACCACTGAATCAGATGCTTTGAGTGAATAAGCTACAGAAGTTACTGTGAATTGCATCTCAGTGGTGCCACTATCTTTCAAACAACATTTCTGCCCCACCCATTTAGTCTGTCAGAATAAGGATTCTCTATTTCAGAAAGCAGAAGTCAAATTCAGAGGGATATTCCCCAGCAACAAATCTAGAAATCGACTTCCCATGTGTGAAGAGGCATGGTTCACTAAAGCCCAAACCCCTCTAACAGCTTTTCATGTCTGTGAAACCACATTCAGTTTGACACTGAGTCCACAAAAGAGTAACACAGAAAGGCCAATGCATCCTGCAAGCCTGTTATGTAGACAGGGAGGCAGACAGCCTCTTCCTCTGAGAGGGAAACCTCACCTAACAATAAGGTAATAGGAATAGAAGACACTGGGAGGCTTATATAGTTTGTCCCTTTCAACCTCTGGCACTTTGTTTTGCATAGCCATGACTTGATACAAGCACTATTACCAGAATCCTACAATGTGTCCATCAGTGGCTAACACACACAACTACTGGAGTTCCCAAGAACTGACCACACATACCTCTGCTCCTTTTCTTTTTCAAGGTCACCAAGTCCTGAGAACCTTGAATGCTGGCACACTGGAGTATTGCTGAACATGACCTGAGAGGTGCCAAGGGCCTCCAAGTGGTGGTGGTGGAGGGTTGGCTTGGCTTGGCTTGGGTTATTTTAACATTCACTATGTCTTTCAACCTCTGAGAGACCTGAGTGACTATTTCCACTTTACAGAGGGGGAGTTCAGGCTTAGTAAGGTGTCGAGAGTCAAACAATTAATAAGCACTGGGAGTCAAGATTTGAACCCAAGAAACTCCAAAGCTCACCCATCCTCTATCACTTCTACAGTATGAAAGAGAAGATGAGACCTAAACACACAAAGTCATCTTGGCTGAAAGAATGATCCACCAGTGAGGGGAAGGGGCCCTGGGTGACTGAGTGCCACTTAGAAAGTGTCAGAACAAATCACCATCAGCAATGACTGGGAACTGGCCAGAATGAACTGCATACCAAATAAGAACTCTGAAATTGGTAAGACTTTCTTTATTTTTAATGTGTGTCCCAAAATATTCTGTTGCTTATGCTCTGTGTCCATACCAAAGATGGAGAAGCCATACAGAGTTTAAGAAGTTTGTTTTTATGAAGTCATTCTGACATACAGAATGAGAAAAACAGAAGAGAAACTCTGGTTTAGGCTAACCCAGATGACAGTACTGCTTCAGGTTAGATAAAATGTCTTTGGAATTTGCCAACTTGTATTTGAATACCTTGACCCCACCTTTGGCAGGTAGACTCCTTGGCAGCTTGGTGTCATCATTCACAAAGTAGAAGTAATATTAAAATGATGTAACTAAACTCTGCCAACTGCTAGAGGCCATTTTTATTGCCTCTGACTCACAGACAAAGGAAATCTGAACCCTGAGATCTGTAAAAGTACTAGTTCACAAAACAAAAGCAATGCTACCTACATATAACTATGTATGTATAACATACATAGATATAACCTATATAGCTATGTATTTATTTTAAAGCTATAGTGGACAATCATTGGCTTTTCATTGACAGTAATGATCAAGATGGTCTGATTGAAGAAAATTACTATACAGGAATTAATACGATATACAATGCAGCAAGCACCTCACAATAACACAATACCTAAAATTAGAGAAAACACTGAAAACTTGTGTTAAGAAGTCACATCAATCACATGCTCTGTTTAAAGCAGTAGTTACAAGTCGCAGAGGGGGCTAGTTAGTCATAAAGTAGAAAGATCAGCGTGTGTATGCCACCATCAGTCTTTGCACAGAGTGTCAGCGCTGACCCACCTGGCTGGTTAACCTTTGAACCCAACATTGCAACGACTCTTCCTATCTAAAGAATTCATGCTCCTCAAGAATAGTGGAAAGCCAATTGCCAGTTGCCCAACAGGCCTTCCTCAGATTCAATGCTCAGATACAAAATGCACATTCGAATTCTAGCACGTTTGGTCCTGCGGGCTCCATTCTGGGCACAAGGGACCACACAGATTCCAAAACTCCAGGCCAGTGGATGAAACTGTGCGACTCTGGGCTAGTGATTCCCCAAGCATGTGTTCTTGTTTGAAAAAATCAAGAGATAGGTGAGATTAACACACAAATAAAGCCATGGCTGCCACAGAGTACTATGCCTCTGCAACCACGGGGGCAGCCAAAAGTCATGGCTACATCCTAGCGTCTAGTGCAATGCCCAGGAAATAGCAGGCACTTCATATGTTTGCTGAGTGACGCAGAGGATCAATTAAAGCTAGCCTGGGCTGGCAGCCATGCCGGTATGGTGCATGCCTTTAATCATAGCACTCTTGGGAGACTGAGGCAGGAAGACCACGGCTCCAGGCAAGGATAAGGAAACCCTGTTTCAAAGAAAAGGAGAGTAGAGGGAGAGGGAGAGAGGGAAGGAAGGAGGGAAAAAGGGAGAGAGAGACAGACAGACAGGCAGGCAGGCAGGCAGACAGACAGACAGACAAAGAAACCAATCAAGCAAGCATAAGGGTCAACCAAAATTTCCAGTCCCAGCTTCTATGTCCCAAACTTGCCTCAAACTAGAGGTAACTTGTTCCTTAAAAGAAGGCAGGCCCTGGTCTTTGGACCTGGAAAGGCTCCTGATATCTGTCCTGAGCTTTTATTTCAGCCACCGAAGACTGGTAATTGCTGCCCTGACATTCCATCCCCTCACTCTTCAGTTTTAAAAGCAACAGGCTTACTAAATGACATCTTGGCACTTAGATCTTTCTCTAATGAAGCCTGGGGACCATTCAAATAGCTAGGATCCTACTCTGTTGAAGCAACCATTCTCGGCTGAATGATACCATCTATTAGGAAACCCATAACAGAGACAGGAAAAGTAAAGAGTCAAAGACAATTCCACTATCTGCCTTCACTTCCTGAATATCAAAATGAAAAAAAAAAAATCCCCTGAACTATTTTTAAATGAACCCAATGAAAAGGTACCCTTCTTGCCCCGCAAGGTACTCAATCCTAGAATGTTCTAATTTGGCCACAAGGAGAAGAAACTCTGGGCTTCCTCTGCAAAAGTTAGGCGGCACACAAATTTTAACACATACATACACCTTGTACCAAGAAGTGGGGAGGGCAGCAAAAAAAACAAAAAAAAAATGGCTTCACAGAAGCTCAGGGAACCTTTTAGGTGAGCTTAAACTCTGTCTGAGCAAGGGCTGAGGATCCCCTTTCAGCCTTCTGAATTTTAAAGGATAGTGAGAGAGAGAGGACGGGCTTGGAGCAAGGGAGCTGGAGAAGGAGAAAGACGGATGTGTTGGGTCTATTTTTAAACCTTCGCCCACAGTTTAGAGTAAAGGAACACTCTGGTTCTATACTCCCACCCCTGTCACCTTCTGCTAAAGCACAAGAATCAAAACCTGAACACGTACACCGCACTGATCTATGTCGAGGGATGACTTGTCAGTGCTCCCAGGAATGCAGCTAACCAATCACCCCCAACGCAGAGAACCCAGGAATCTCGACTAGGCTGGAGCTGCTGCGTGCAGGGCTCATGCAGGGCTCGAAGTAGTCACCACCCTCATCTTCCCAGGGATGGGCAGCGCCCCCTCCGCACGCTCCATTCCCAAGGCTGGGCCACCGAGGTGAGCAACTCGTCCCCTAAGGATACCAAGCCAGGAAAGCGTGGAAGCGGTTTTCCCCCAACAGGCTGCGGCAGGCTCAAGCCAGAAACACCTGTGTCGCACCACACCCACCCAATCCTGAGTACCACCCTGACGGCCACCTCCGGGCCGTCCCCAATGCCGAGGGCTGGGCGACTAGATTCCTCCGAGGCAACTGACATGCTCTTTTTACACATCCTTCTTGCCTCGCACGAGCATAGACACCCGTCACTCTGCGCCCGGGAAGGGACGAAAGCCGGTAGCGCGCGGGCCACCCGGAGCCGAGCGCCGCCGCCGGGGTGCCCTCCTGCGCTGCTCCGGACACTCACTCTTGAGCGCGCTGATGAGCGACTTCCCGTCCTTGATGAGCTCCTTGATGAATTTGTTGGTCTTGTCCAGCTCCGCTTCGTGTGACTTGAGCGTCTCTCGGAAGTGAGGGCTGTCGAGGCAGCAGTCGCTGAACTCGAGCGCCGGGAGCCCCATTCTGCCCGCGGAGCCGGGCTTGAGGGGACGCGCCTCGCACGCCGGTCGGCGGACACCGGGCGACGACGGCAGATCCACAGGTGTGGGTGGCGCCGGCTACCCCGCGCGCGGGGTCAGCGGGAGCAGGAGACTCAGGACCGCAGCCGGGACCCGGACGGACGGCGGCTGCTCCTGCAGAGAGTCACCGAACTGCACACCGGCAGAAGGCGCGGCGGCGGACCCTTGGCGGCGGACCCTTGGCGGCGCCTGGAAGCGATCGAGCCCGGCCACCGCCTCCCCGCCTCCTCTGCGGGCTGGCTCCTCAGCAGCCTCAAGCAGCCTCGAGCGCCCTCTCACAGAAGCCTCAGCCGCCCCGCCGGCGTCCGGGCCGCCCGAACCTGCTAGCGATGACCTAATCCCCTGCAGGGCCAATCAGTGAGCTTGCCTCAGCCCGACCCACGGGGCCGCCAGGGGACGCCCTGCCCTTCCGCGGTTCTAATCCAATCAGATCTTTCCGAAGGCGG
The DNA here is from genome assembly GCA_019843815.1 of Montemys delectorum. NCBI lineage: Eukaryota > Metazoa > Chordata > Mammalia > Rodentia > Muridae > Montemys > Montemys delectorum. The sequence goes on from JADRCD010200076.1 coordinate 8,808, forward strand.
AGCCTGGGGAGAGGGGCGGAGCCATGCCGCCGCTGGGTCCGCAGAGCAAGCCCCGCCCCCTCCTGCTCAGCGACGGTTGCGGAGCCCGAAGAGACCCCGTGCTGCATTCTGTAGTGGGTGCGCCCCCGCCACCCTGAACTTGGCCCGCCCCGTGTGGCTCTAATCCGAGCCTAAAAGGAGACGTCTGCTGATCTAGGGAGCCGAAGAGCCTGCGAGTGCAGAGCAGGAAAAAAAAATCCACAATGAGAACTGCCATTTGCCGCTGCCCACCGGACGCTTCTGAGCATTCGAGCCAGGCACTCGAAATACAGCCCCTTGCCCAGGAGAACTCTGAGCGCTCGGAGCTCGCAATCCCCGCTTCTAGTCAAGCAGAACGTTTTTGCTTCTTTTAAATCACCAACTCCCCTTCCCTGCAGTCCTCTCGCCCCCTACTGTCCGTCCCACCAGTGGCCACTCCTGCTCAAAACCCGCCCACGGCTGCAACCCACAGAAGGTTCTCACGTCCTTAGCAAGAATTCAGCCTTTCCTGCTGGATTCCTAGCACCATTTTTACACAACTCTGTCCAATGTCTGGTCCTCTTCACTGCTGCACAGCTTCACGAGGGCACATGCCGCCGCAGTTCTCTGGTGGGTGTTGCATTCCTATGCGCCAGAACGGCGATTAGTATTTAAGAACGGATGATAAGCGCTGTGTAGGACTGTGTGTAGTCAACTATGCATCATTCTCCAACTTCCAGAGTGACCACCATCCCCCTGATCAGTAACCGGAGTCAAGGTTAATACCTCCCTCAGAGTATTTGGTAGGCTGGGTCCCAGTGTCTAGATGTGAATGATGAACTCCTAGAGAACAGAGACTGCCCTTGGCTAAAATTATTTCTATGTTATTTCTAACAAACACACCTTTGGGGGGTGCGGGGGGTAGGTACTTCTTTGTATTTTCAATCAGTCTGCTGATTGAAGACACAACTCTAGACTCAGGATAGACCCACGAGCCCAGAAAGACCTTGAAACTTGACTGCTTCTGTTCTGGAGAGGAGCAGCAACCAAGGAATAGCCTTGCTGCCTGATGTAAGGATGGAAGCCCTAGATGCTTGGGGACAATGGAAAAGAGTTTCAGACTCCAAAAGTGTCTGAACAAGGAGTCCTTGTGTGAGAAATTAATTGACATATTTATCGAATGAATGAGTGAATGAACGTGATCGATTTCATAGTTTGTATCTACAAAGCCAGGCTTGGGAGCAGGCACAGACAGCAGATAGATGGTAGGTCATTAAATCCTGAAAACAGTCATTCCTCCCTTGCTATGGAGGAGGAAAAAAAAAAATCTGGAATGGAAATTCCATGAAAGTAAATCTATTTTATTAGGCTTATCTGGAGTACCTAAAGGTACGCACTCTGGTTATCTATTGCTACTTAATGGAGCACACAAAACTTCCGTGCTGTAAGACATCGCCCGCCTACGTGAAGACTCGGGGTTAGGGAGAGAAGCAGGGATCCAGCCTATTGTGCGGGTCCCTGTGGTGATGAGAGTCAGTGATAGATACTGGAGCACTGAGTTGCCAGCTGGTCCCATCTCTTGCCTCAGAAAGACTGGAGGCTTCTCCATGTGACTCTCGGGAGCCTAATGTCCCCCCGAACACGTAGCAAACAAGGAGAAGCCATCACTTTCCGTGACCTAACCGCGGATGTCATACTCTTCTACCTTCGTTGGCTGCTAGCAAATCAGTCGCAAATTCGCTCCAATGAAAATGGAGGAGGCTTCAACTTTACCACTAGTTAGGAGAATGACCTGAACGGGCAATATTGTCCAAGGCCATTCCTGAACCGCATATTCTGCCATGGTAGGCTTGGCATATCGTGTCGCATTCAGTAAATGTTAAATGAATGAAACAAAATGAGATCCACTATTAGCTGTGTAATCTTGTTAAAGGAGTACTGCGTAAATATGCACCCAGCAGTACATGTATGTATAATAAATAACACATTCATTGTCATTTATTCAGTTTCTGCTGTTTTACTTTTTTGATGTGTGATTAATGTCTACAATGTACTATGTAACTTGAACCAGGTTATGTAGTAAATCAATATGTGTGGCACAAATATACTCACAAGCATTTGAATTAATATGACGTGTTACTAGGGTCATAGGCTATAGGGCTAATGAAGGTCCTAATAAGCCAACTTCAACCATTCGCCATTCTCCCTACCCCCTCCCCCAAAATAGAGAAAATGATGAGGGAAAAGCAAAAAAAAACGGGAGGAGGGATTTTAATCAGTGTCGCTATGCCCAGAAGAAAGGAAGACCAGCCCTTCAGAGGTACTGACGTGAACTCCCAGACGGCATAGAAAAGAGCCAGAGGCAGAAGACAGAAAGCATACATAGTTAAACAAACAGCCTTGGGTGAACTGTGATCTACTTGATTGTTATCTCAGGCATTAAGTAAATTGCTGTTGCCTGGGAGGTAACCACAGCTCCTGCCAGGAAATGATTAGCCATCAGACCTGTTAATCCTAGCTAGTAACCAACAGCAAGGGAGCCTGGAGCAAGATGGAAAGAGATGATAACTTGCTACCATTTACCCACTGGATACCTCCTGGCATCTGCATGCCCAAGAGTTGCTACTTGCAGCAAAAGCAGCTCCTAAGTCCTTGTTACAGCCATTCACAAATATGTAAGTGGGTAGATAAGGTGGAAGAGTCCTGGAAATTCACTCTGGAGTCCTGGCAAGTAACTTCCCACTCCTTTGGCAATATGGTGAGAAAGAGGGACTTAGAATACAGCAATGCTGAATACAAAATTTAGCGTGTAGAAGGTGTGCCTATCTGTGCCTTTCTTAGAAAGCAGGCCCCCCACAAGTAAGGGGACTTCAGAGATGCAGATTTGTCAACAGGGTAGGGAGGTGTGCACAGGTAATAAAGACATGAAACTAGATGGAAGATGGTAAGGGGAGCAACGGCTTTCACCTGAAAAGGAGAGACCAACACAGTATGTCTCTGGCCCTAGAGCTGAACTTCTCTTGCTGGGGGGGGGGGGGGTTGGTTCATTTGTTTATGTTTTGGTGGCATGGTGGTGGTTATGGTGGTGGTGAGAGGGACTTTGGCCACCTCGAGCATGGCAAGCATGGCTCTCGCCGGCCTTGCCCTTCTCCCCTCTGCCTCGCTAAAATAAAAGCATTAAATTACATCCTAAAGCTTGCCGCAAAGGTCTATTCTAGTGGCCCTTATTTGGCTACTTCCTCCTCCTGAGGCTACCAAGGTCCAACTATCAAAGTATTGAAGTTCAGCAATCAACCTGCTTTGGTTCACCTCATGAACATGCCAAATCAAAACATCACTGAATCACCCTATTGTAACAGAGACCTCCCCTTTCTCTCTTCTTAAAGGTTATACCTGCAAGGTCATTTGCTGCTGGTTTTTCTGTCTGCATCAGAAAGCAGCCACTTTTGACTTTTTAGCTTAGTCAAGGGTGTCTCTGTGTGCAAACAGGTGTTTGGGTATAGTTTTGGCCTAATGTGGGGTCCAGGAGGGAACTCCGCTGAGCAGGAGTCTCCTTCATTGATACAGTGAGTGGATGGGCCAGTGACCCACCGACCCTTTCCACACATTCCAGTCCCTCTGGGGCCCTTCTCTTCCAACAGCTGCTGATTGGTAAGTCCCCCACCCTGGATGTCCTATACAGTCCCCAGGTTATCCGGTGACAACCTGCAAGTGTCTGGTGTCCCTGCTCTGTCCTGTGGGATTGGGGGGACTGCACCCCACCATGACCTTCACTGGTTAGGGTAAACTCCCACAGACTAGCTGCTAGTTAAGCATATTCCGTCTAGTCTGGTTTGGTAGGGGGTTCCCCCCTTTCACTCTTGGTAGTCTCACTGTTGCAATCCGACTCCTTTCCCCCTCTGAGAATACCTCAGACCCACTGGGGTCCCTCTCTTTGATATGGAGCCTGGTGACTACCCACTCCCTCCCAGAGACCTCTCCTTAGCCTCTCAAGAGACAGAGGCCCCCGGTCCTTCCATTTTGGCCCACCTACCACGAAGAGTGATGGGTTCCACCCACTCCTTTTTGACTGACTCGCCCTGAGGAATCTCAAAAGGCTAAAACTCCCAGACATTACATTTCCTAAGCTTGTTTACTATAGTGCCCAGGTTTGGCTTCTCTATCCACTTGATAATTGATCTAGATGGCTGCCTAACAGCTCTCTGGATTCTAACATTATTCAGGATCTTTACAAGTTTTGCGAGCAATAGAAAGAAATCCTTTATGCCTCTGTTTTCTCTTCTGTCTGCTCCAAGCCCTCTGTGTAACACCTACAATGAACTTTTCCAAACTCCACTGTAAACCTTTGCACCATTTTCTGTCTTATTTAACCCTCTGCCAGCTGCTGCACTGCCCATGCAAGTGTGCACACCCTACTCCACCCCACCCCACACCCACCCCGGCTCTCCCATTACCCCTCCCAACCCTCCCCCCCCCAGCTGCTACAATTACTGCTACAATCCCCACTGCCCACAGGTATGGAAGTCTCCCACTTTCTTTCAGGTGGTGGTGGCGGTATTGAGCTTGTGCTGGGCATGGAACACAGACTGTCCATCACCCTAAGCAAGCACTTTCCACTGAGTTCTCCTAGCCACTGTGTTCTCTAAGGTCTCTCTCAGCTTCAATTTGTATTGGTGGATGGAGAGCTGGGGGAGGGAGGCCTAAAATATCAGCTACCCAGTAGGCCGAAGGAGGACGATCTGGAAATCAGAAGGAGTTCAACAACAGCTTTAATTACTGAAACACTGGCTCTATTTTTTTTTTTTTAAAGGAGGATAGAGAGTTTGGGTGCCTAAGCGCCATGGTAAGGTCTTACATATTTTAAGGTCCTGGGTTCATCTGTCCCAGTACAAAGAGAATTAACCACAAGAGAGTTTTCTTCCTAAGATTACAGCAGAAGTGACAAGATGGAGGCCAAGGGTAGAACAGATTCCCCCACAAACACATGAAACACTGGGGAAGTGGCCCCCCACCAAAGTGAAGCAAGGTGCTGCTGTTGGAGATGGAGGAGCTTGACACTGGACGGGTGCAGGCAGCAGCGTGCAGTGCATGGAACCCCTCATCAGCCCCCTCCAGAGCACTTCTCCTGATGCTGTATTCCCATGGTTTCATTTCCAATGGCTTCCCACGGTGTCTAGAGTTTACACTTGCTCATTGTTCTACGGCCCCAAACCATATGCTGCTTCACATAGTGACTTCTCTTGGCGATTGTGGAGTAAGACACTAGTGTTCTGCCTTTTAAAATAAGGATTATCAGTTGATGTAAGTGTTCCATACCTCAATGGTGAGGATGGTCCCATGAACATAGGATTTGTTAAAATTATTGGGGGCATTTTATTACACCTAAATTACAGCTCCTTAAAGAATATTTTAAATGATGACAGTGATTTGATGGCATTTATTAAGTATTTGCTGTGCAGTAGAATCGATGTGAAATACTTCATTATATTTCCATTAATGACCCTGCAAAGTGGATACTGTTATTATCACTATTTTACAGGTAAGAGAAACTGAAATGGTCCTGTTGCCATTTTAGGACGCTTCGAGAAGTAACATATCTAAGTTTTCATAGCTTACTAGTGGAGCTAGGCTTTGACTGTACCTCTAAAAAAATAAAAATAAAAATAAAAAATAAACCTATCTCCAAACAAATAGCTCTAACAAAGGTACCACACCTTGAAATGGGTGTTGTAGAGCAGTTTCCTCACAAACTGAAACATTCTATCCTTCAGAGAGGCTCTTAAAGCAGAGAGGAAAACAACTCAAAATAACTTCAGGAAGTCCCTGAAACTGATCAGATGCTCTAGGCTCCTCCCTCTCAGAATAATCAAAAAAGCTGTGGAGGATCACTCTCTGACAAGCCAAGTTGTAAAGAAGACCTTGGAGCAGAGCAGCTGCCAGGGAGAAGCAGAAACCTGCTGAACTGCCTGGAATAGGGTGAGACCAACTGAATATCTGAGGAGTGCCCCTCTCAAACCTATTGAGCTGCCTATAGGCTATGCAGTACACTCAATGTCCCCAGCTTCTATGAGCTGTCACCCATGCTGGCGTGGGCTTTTGTGGGGCAGCTAGCTTTGAGTCATTTCTGCTCCTGTAAGGCACACCAGTACAACTCATTACTTCACCAAGCTGAATTTTGGTGGTCTATTCATACTTTGGTTAGTCATGGGCTTCCTATTCGGGGTGAGTAGAACATGTACGGTGGTGTCTCCCCAGGAAAACTTTTGTCACACGGCAGGTGTTTCCAGAATTTGTTTTGTTATCCCAGACCCATCAAAAATTAAATGTTTCTTAATCTTTAAACACAAGACCTTACAATTTATACAAAGGCAACTGATTAAAGTAAAATGAAACCTTCATTTTCTTGGAAAGAAAAACGTTAAGTCTATCTCGATGATGCTATTGGCTCATAGTTCTTTACATGAAGCAACAGTGTTTATGTAACTTATTTTTTTCTCAAGAAATTAATGATTCACACAATGTGCAGCATGCCTGCTACTTTTTCTATCTAATATCCATTAGTCATTGAAAAAACACTCATGTATTTAAGCTATGAACTAGGTACAGTTCTAGAGAGAATAATTATTAACCCATTCTCTTACCAACACTTACCATTAAATCTTCCTTTTGTAGAAGGAACTGAACCGAAGCACGAGAGTCACCTGAGTGACACTGAGCTGAGTCGGCTGAGTGGCACTGAGCTGAGACAGTTGAGTGGTACTGAGCTGAGACAGTTGAGTGGTACTGAGCTGAGACAGTTGAGTGGCACTGAGCTGAGATGGCTGAGTGGCACTGAACTGAGACAGTTGAGTGACACTGAGCTGAGACAGTTGAATGACACTGTGCTGAGACAGTTGAGTGGCACTGAGCTGAGTCACCTGAGTGACACTGAGCTGAGTCACCTGAGTGACACTGAGCTGAGTCAGCTGAGCGACACTGAGCTGAGTCACCTGAGTGACACTGAGCTGAGTCAGCTGAATGGCAGAACCAACACAGAGTCTCACAGATTCTAACATACTACCTGTGTTAATCACAGAACTCCAATGTGTGCAACTAAAGAATGCATTTGCTCAGGCTTTTGAGTAATGGTGGTCTTATGTCTTTTTCCTGTCCATTCTCCTATGAGTAACCCCAAGAAGCTCGCTGTTTCATTACACTGGACTTGGTGGAGTCATTTTTTTTGGTATGTTGTAACTCTAGTAAAATAGACATTTTTCTTTCACATACATCAGGAAAAAACAAACAACAAGGGAGTACTCAGGGTTGTTGAAAATCCCTGGTTGGGAAAAAGTAGGGCAATACTTCAAGAGATAAAGTATTCTTTGATCCACTTTGCCTACGGAGATGTAAACACAAAAAGAGCACGGGTGAAGTACTTGCCCTGTGTCTACACACCCAGCAAGTGTGCTATGTCTGCCCGGGAGGAACGACTGTGGCAGACTTGTCTTGTGGCCTTACTTCTCTTAGAATCTCTTTTCCAGAATGCCCCATGGTTCTATTTCTTTTTGCCTTATTGATTTTCTTTTCCTCTTTCTTATTTGTGACAGAGTCTTACTATGTAGCCCAGGCTGTCCTTGAACCATTTATGTCAGAGATTCTCAATCTGTGGGTGGTGACTCCTTTGGCAAACCTCTGTCTCCAAAAATATTTACATTACAACTCATCACACCAGCAAAATTACAGTTATGAGGTACCAATGAAAACAATTTTATGATTGGGGGGGGTCACCAAAACATAAGGAAGTGTATTAAAGGGTCGTAGCATTAGGAAGGTTGAGAACCACTGATCTATGTAATCCAGACTGGCCTCAAACTCATGATGATCCCCCTACCTCAGCCTATCAGGTGCTGAGATTACAGACATACACTGTCAGACTCAGGCATCATCATTACATTTCTATTACCCAATGCTCAGTTTTAGAGAAACTTGACTTTAAAATAACTGGTGTTTCTTATATATTCAGGCTAAAGCATTCTGTCACCAACATAGTTTTTTTTCCAACTTATAATCTAATTTTAATAACATTTTTTGGCTTCTTTGGTTTTTTTCTGTTTTGTTTTGTGTTTTGGTTTTGATTTTGCTTGATCATTTATTTCTTCATTTTGTTTCCTCTCCCCCTTTATTCCTTGCTTTGTTCAGTTTCCCCAAAGTTGCTCAAATGAGCTGAGCCAGGTCAGAAAGGAGTTGGCTTTGATCCTGATGAAAGGAGACAAACAATGAGGATGATGGCTTTGGGGGATCTTGTTTTACTTTGGGATTATATTGTGTCCATGTGTTTGCTGTTAGTGAACACACCTCTTTTTAAATGAGACAATGGAAGAAAATGATAGCTAGTTTTAGTTTTGTTTTTTTTTTTTCTTTAAGAGTTGAAGAGATGATTCATCCATTATGAGTGCTTCCAGTTCTTCCAAGGGGCCCAAGTTCAGTTTCCAGTACCCATGTCAGGCAGCTCACACCAACCCATAGTCCCTGCTTCCTCAGGAGATCCAAAATCCTCTTCTGACCTCAGCTAGCACCCACACACAAATGGCATACACTACACACACACACACACACACACAAATAAATCTTTAGAAAAATCAGTGTTAGAATCAACATTACTATTATATGTGATTCCAACTTTATTTGTTCTTTATTTTACTTCTGATGCAAAAGTGTAAACAGAGCTCGGGCTGCCTCTGTCCTGTGATCTGCATCAGAAAGAGCAAGAAACCAGGACACTTCTCAGGCTAGGCTAGTGGCCAGCAAACTTCTCCCATAAAGACATAGAAGGTCCAACACTCCTATTAAACTTACTCCACTCTGCCACTGAGGCCTGCCTAAAACCAGGCACAGACAATGCGTAAATGAATTAGCATAGAGGCTGTGTTCCAATAAACTTGGGGACACTGAAATTTTAATTTCACACTATTTTTATGTGTCATAAAGCAGCCTTCTTGGGTTTCTTTTTTTTTTTTTTTTTTTTCTTTTTAACCATTTTAACATGAAATAACCACTCTTCGTTCACAGAGCATACAAAAGCAGGGACAGACTGGAATTAGTTCACAGCCATCCTTTGTCCATCTCTGCTTTAGGCAAACAAAAGAAAGATGGAACCAAGGACATAGCAAGGTGTTGTGACTGTCCTCTGAGCCAATAAATGTCTATCTTGGGAAATTCAATGGGTGCCCCCTTTCAAAAAGGATTATCTCAGCTGGGATTGTTGATTGGAGGGTGGGAGGGTCATGAGACCCTGAGTGGAGTATCTAGCTGCTCCCTACCACTTATTGTATACAGTGCTGCCTTAACTGCTTTTGGCCTTGGAAGAAGCTAGGATTGTGGTTCTCAATCCTTTCATACAGTTCCTCATGTTGTGGTGACCCCCAACCATAAAATTATTTGTGTTGCTGCTTCTTAACTGTAATATCGCTACTGTTAGGAGTCCTAATGTAAATATTTTTGGACACAGAAGTTTGTCACAGGGGTTGAGACCCCATAGTTTGTGAACCACTGGGATTGCGTAAGCTTGCATGGAGAAGGGGCTCCATCCATGCAACTACAGGGAAGGCCTCATCCCAGCTGTGTAAAGGTTTCCTAGGTATGATTTGGAAAATTAAGTGAGGGAGGAACACCTACACCCATGTAAGTAACCCCTCGCTTCCATAAAGAGGCCCGATAAATTCATTTCTTTCCTCAGAGTGAACTTTGGCAGAATCGTGCCTCTGTTTGTTGTTGGGGCCATGGGAGGAAAGGTAGAGGATGTGGCTTATGTTTTCCCCAGAGAAGGAGTTTTAGCAATACAAGGCCAGGGCTAGGTTCCAGCCTTTGCACGCCAGTGAGGAAAGCCTATTTACAGATAGCAGCATAGCTTGGTTTTCTAGTTATAAATTAGAAGAACAGTTAACATCTAGTCCTTCCAGTTATTTTTTAACACAACATTTTTACTGAATATTTGGAAATTTTACATAATGTACCCTGATCACCCTTACTCCCCACCCTAGACCCTTGTGGCCTCCCCTCCAAATTATATATATATATATATATATATATATATATATATATATATAAAGTTCAATTTGTGTTGTTCATATAATCACTGGAGCATGCTCTAACTCCCAATGGTCATCCACTTAAAGAAAATGAGTCCTTCCCCACCCTCATCCCTGCCGGTAGCTGTCTATTGTAGAGGGCTACACTTCAGCATCCTTATCACAATTTTTAAGAGTTCTTTTTAATGGCTTCTGGCTAGGTTGTTTCCTTTTTTTGGTGGGTGGGGGGGATTAGATGTTGGGGTAGGAGTTGTCGCAGAAGCTTTCTATGTCTCTCTCTCTCCCCCAACTATGAATCTGTAGTCATTGATACCACTGTAGGAGAAGCTTTCTTGTCCTTTATAGTCCGTAGGAACATGGTTCATGGACTTCTACATGGTATCTGGTGACACCACAGGCCGCAGACATCCATCTTGCCTCTGGTATCAGCATGTGCCATGGACTGCAGCTAGGTCTCTTGTTTCAGTACTGCCCATAGACATCAACATGGCTTCAGGAAGCAGCATGGATCAGGGACATTCACGTGGATTTTGGTGATAACAGGCCACAGATATGAACTCCATCCACAGCTGCAGTAAGCTAGCATGGATCTGTAGCATGGACCACAGATATCAACTTGGCCTTAATATACAGCACAGGTTACTCAAATCTGCAGTAACCTCCAGATTACTAGTTTTCTAGTTATAAATTAGAAGGGCAATTAATATCTAGTCCTTCCAGTTATTTTTGTTTTTGTTTTTGTATTTATTTATTTATTTATTTATTTATTTTGGTTTTATGAGACAGGGTTTCTCTGTAGAGCCCTGGCTGTCCTGGAACTTACTCTGTAGACCAGGCTGGCCTCAAACTCAGAAATCTGCCTGCTTCTGCCTTCCAAGTGCTAGGACTTAAAGGCATGTGCTACCACGGCCCGGCTTCAGTTACTTTTAACATACTATTTTTATTGAATATTTGGAAATGCCTGGAACACGGCCCATGGCAGCAGTACATACTAGAGGCATCTGCATGACCCCCAGCAGTAGCTCAAACCCCAGATGTGGTACAGCCTCCCTCCACAGTATACTCACACTGTTCTTCCTCCAGCCTTCCCACCATTCCACCCCAAATTCCTTCACCACAGTGGCATTGGGAACTCAATATATTTATATATATATATATATATATATATATATATATATATATATATATTGCCCCACACAGTTCTACATGTAAATACTCAATGCCATAAGTCAGTGATCTGGCTCAAGAGTTTTGCTCACATACAGGACCATTGCCGAGATATCTTCAATCACAGCCGTGCTTCAGGTTTTCATCTTCCTTGGCAATGACGTGCTCCTGGATCTTGTTGTGCAGCACCAGCTTCTCCTCATGGTCCAGCAGCTCACAGATGGAATAGGTGTTGGAGTTGACCAACTTGAAACGCTAGATCTGAGCTCAGTGGCAGCCACATTGGCCAGGTCAGCCACACCAAATGAGTGGTAGGCTCTTCCGGCCAGCTGCCCCACAAAATGGCAATGAGAAATTGTTTTACAATCCAAAAGGAATAAATCCTATATATGAATATGAAAGACTCCCATAGGGAGACCCCACTCAAGTCTTGGGAGAACGGGCACCCAAGGAAACACGAGAGACCATCTTGATGCAAACACATGAGGCAGTTTAATATCGCAGCTCCGGGTCGACCCGTATCTCACGCAGGAGACAGAGAGATCGACCCCGGGCTTCAAGGGTTAGGAGTTTATATAGGAAAAAGGTCTAGGGGTATAGGGGAATCAGCGTGGCTATACATGATTCGCTAGTTCAAAAATCAGCTAGAGTACGTGCAGATCAGAGCATAGGGAAATTCTTAAGGGTGGTGCTAATCTGAGTCAACAGAGCACTTGGTTAACCTTAACCCTTATCAGAGAGGACCAGATGGCCCATTACTCGGCTGGGCCCACCCAGCCATGTCCTTGGGTATCCCTGGAACACAACTTCTCAGTGTTTGAAGCTGCTGCTTACAGGAGCTGGAATATGGCTCTCTTATTCTACTGTGAAACGTTATTTCTACATTCCCAGAACTCTGTTTTTCACCTTGTTACTTCAAATGTAAGAGGGGAAAGAAAAAAAAAAAAAAAAAGAGTCTGCTAGGGTTTTAAAGACGCAATTTTCTATTTTTTTTTTTCCAAAAACAATCACAGATGCAGAAAAGTGGGTCCACTGAAGATCAAAAGATTTGGTGTCCACACGTGTGCAGGTGCATAGAGGCCAGAGGACAAGCTCAGATGTCATCTTCACGAGTACTACCCGCCTACCTTGAGACAAGCTCCTTCCTTATCCTAGAGCTAATCAACTAAGAAGGATTGGCTAACCAGTGAGCCGTACACCCAATACTGGAATCACAAGTGTCTGCCCATGCCCTACACTTTTATGTGAGCTCTAAGGCTCAAACTCAGATCGTCATGATTGTGAGGCAAGCACTTGCTAACTGAGCTATCCCCCCTGATCCCTACCCCACCCCAAAAGATTATCTTTGAGCTAAGCTCAAAGGCTCACAGAACCATAGCTCTGAAGAAATGATAAAGCACCCTGTCAATCACAATGTTTTTTAAGCAAAGTCATAGAATGAAAAGTCTTAATGAAAAGGGTTTTAGAATATTACATTTGAATGCTGCCTTTGGTACTTACAGGCTTTCACTGAGGGTAAGTTATTAAAGTTTTTGAGTCTCTATATCTTGATGATCAAGTGTAATAATCAGTTGATAGTGCAAATAGTTATAATCAAGAAGTAAAATACTATGCAGAGTGCCCTGTCGGATATATCATAAATGCTATGGTGGTTTGAATAAAAATGTCCCCATAGGTTTGTAGGGACTGGCCCAATTACAAGGTGTGGCCTTGTTGGGAGGAAGTGTGTCACTGGGGGAGGGATTTGAGGTTTCAAATGTTCAAGCCACGCTCAGTCTCACTCTCTTTTCCTGCTGCCTGCCAATCCAGCTGTAGAACTCTCAGCTCCTTCTCCAGCACCATGTCTACCTGCTTACCACCATGTTTTCTGGCATGATGATAATGGACTAATCAGTAAGCCAGCCCCAATTAAATGTGTTTCTTATTAAGAGTTGCCATGGTCATGGTGTCCCTTCACAGAAATAGAAACCCTAAGATAGATGAGCAACAAAAGCTGGGTTTGGTGACACATGTCTGTAATTCTTGTACTCAGAAGACTGAGGCAGAAGGATGGCCACAAGTTCGAAGCTTCCCTAAACTACAAAGTTAGTTCCAGGACAGCCTGGGCTACAGTGTAAAATCCTATCTCAAAAGAAAAAAATTCTCATCTCTCAAAATGACTAATGAATAATTGCATTGTTATTGTATATGCTTTTAAAATCCATTTACCATAGCTTTTTTAAAAAGTCTAGAAATCACAGTTTTAAATTGAATTAAATAATGAAACTAAAATATTTTACTCTTACAAAAACAATTTTATCATTACTGGCTGAGATAATTTGCTTAAATATCTATGTATAGCATTCTTAGAAAATGATACATATTTTCCCCTGTGGATGGAATAAAGCAGATTTGTCATTGAAATGTCCCAAAGATTATTCTTCTATACAGACAGCCTAGAATCTGTTTCTTTTCTGCAAATAATTTGGTAAAGATGAATAATATATTCTTTATTCATTTGTGTATGTATATTGTGGGGATCTTGGGGGCAGGGACAGGGTTTCATATAATCCAGGCAGATCTTGAGCTCCCTTTGAAGCCAAGACTTTCTTGAACTCACCCTTTATAGTTCAAGACTACCCTTGAACTCATCCATCTGCCTCTATGTCACAAGTGCTGAGATTAGTAGACACCACAACTGACAGAACCTAGTATTTCAAGTCTGTAGTTGTAATATCATTATTTTTAATTGATTTAAGTTTTATTGCATTATAATGAGAAAAGATACATGATTTCAACTTCTCTGAATTTGTTAAAATTTAAAAACATATTTTAAGTAAATAGAATTACATCACATTCTTGTTTCCCTTTTGTACCCTAACTCCTCTCAGAGACCCCCCAATACCTGCAATACCTTTCTTTTTTTAATTTTGTCATATTCTTTAAAATTTATAATATATTGTAACAATAAAAATGAGTATTATGAAAATTGTTTGATATAAAACAGCAATCAATTGAACAGTCTTATGTAGATACTTGTCTGCAGCAATACTGAAAATACATACATTTGCCTCAATATAAATTTGAAATAACTCCAAACATATTAACTGTATATTTTAAAATAATACATCACTACTAGTATTTTTAAATGAACATAAATAGATAAATAGATAAAGTCTTTTTGTTTCTTTGTTTTGGTTTTAGTAGAGCTTAAAATCTTGGCTCTTACTGTGGTACAAGCCCAAAATAAGAACAATTTTTAGACATTGGAGTTCATTGTAATAAAGCTGTACTTCAATGACCCTCACATCACCAAAGGATTTTACCTCCATCATAGCTAAGCTGAGAGTTGACAGTTCTGCTGTGCCAAGGAATGAATTGTAGGCACGATATTTGGATACAGACTTCCTGCTATGGTCAAAGCTATGATTGTCATCATTCTCGGCCCACAGAGAACAGATTACATTCATTTAAGAAATGATATGTGTATTAAGATGGTCTATCCGTGAAGTCATTCACCAACTGTTTCAATGAACAATGGTTCTGCTTGGAGAGTGGCACAGACATTAGGTGAGGGTAAGAATCTGGTTCATTTGTTGTGGTGATTTTGAAAAGCATTCATCTCAGAGAAAGAGTAACTTATAAAGTCATCTTCTTCAAACTTGATACAATAGTTACAAACATCAAGCAAAGCATTCAGTCTCACTCTTTGTTGTTGTTTTACAAGCCACCATCCAAGTTAATTGTCTACGTTTCTTTTGGCTGTATAAACTTTTGAAGTATGTAAGCTGTTCTGAAAACCATAGTATAGTGTAAAAACATGAAATAAAAAATCCTACTAATAGAGAGGTTGAGGTAGGAGAAGCAAGATTTCAAGACCATTATGTGGAACCTAGCAAGACACTGTCATGTACAAACAAGCAGAAAGTGTATATGGATTGTACAATATTGGACCTATTTCTCCAATTACCATATTAAAGAGACCACTGGATGACAGCCCAAAAATTTCTAATTCCTCACATTTTTGGATTTCAATCGATTAGGATATGTTGGTAATATTACTTTTCATATTAAGATATTAAGAAAAAGTAATTGTTACTTCCTGTTATTTTTGTTGTTAGAGGTGGAATTAGGTTTGTGTGAGTTTGTTGAAAGATTACTTTCTTGTTTCTTCTAGGGTGTAGTTTTGCTCCTCATGTTAGTGTTTTCCATCTATTATTCTTTGTAGGGCTGGATTTGTGGAAAGATATTGTGTAAATTTGGTTTTGTCATGGAATATCTTGTTTTCTCCATCTATGGTAATTGAGAGTTTTGCTGGGTATAGTAGCCTGGGCTGGCATTTGTGTTCTCTTAGGGTCTCTATGACATCTGCCCAGGATCTTCTAGCTTTCATAGTCTCTAGTGAGAAGTCTGGTGTAATTCTGATAGGCCTGCCTTTATATGTTACTTGACCTTTTTCCTTTACTGCTTTTAAAACTCTTTCTTTACTTAATGCAATTGGTGTTTTGATTATTATGTGACAAGAGGAATTTCTTTTCTGGTCCAGTCTATTTGGAGTTCTATAGGCTTCTTGTATGTTAATGGGCATCTCTTTCTTTAGGCTAGGGAAGTTTTCTTCTATAATTTTGTTGAAGATATTTATTGGCCCTTTAAGTTGGGAGTCTTCACTCTCTTCTATACCTACTATCCTTAGGTTTGGTCTTCTCATTGTGTCCTGGATTGCCTGGATGTTTTGGGTTAGGTTGCTTTTTGCATTTTCTTTGACTGTTGTGTCAATGTTTTCTATGGTGTCTTCTGCCCCTGAGATTCTCTCTTCTATCCCTTGTATTCTGTTGGTGATGTTTGCATCTATGACTCCTGATCTATTTCCTAGGTTTTCTAACTTCAGGGTTGTCTCCCTTTGTGATTTCCTTATTGCTTCTATTTCCATTTTTAGATCCTGGATGGTTTTGTTCATTCCTTCACCTGTTTGATTGTGTTTTCCTGTAATTCTTTAAGGGATTTTTGTGTTTCCTCTTTAAGGGCTTCAAGCTGATTACCTGTGTTTTCCTATATTTCTTAGAGGGAGTTATTTATGTCCTTCTTAAAGTCCTGTATCATCATCATGAGAAGTGATTTTAGATCTGAATCTTGCTTTACTGGTGTGATGGTGTTTCCAGGACTTGCTATGGTGGGAGAATTGAGTTCTGATGATGACAAGTAACCTTGGTTTCTGTTGCTTATGTTCTTATGCTTGCCTCCCACCATCTGGTTATCTCTAGTGCTACCTGCCCTGGCTAAATCAGACTGGAGCCTGTCCTAGGTTGTGTCAGAACTCCTCAGAATCAAGCTGTCTCTATGATCCTGTGATTCTGGGATCCTGTGATCCTGGGCCCATTAGAGCTCCCAGGACTGGACCTTCCTCTGGGTATTATAGGACTGGCTGCAAAATTTGCGCCCAAGGTCTGCTCAGAGCACCAGCCCAGACAGACTGGAAGGAACCCTTGCCACTGGGCTGGTGGAGTTCCTGCATGCCTGGGTCCCGCTGGTCCCAGTTACTCCTGGAGTTGGGACAGATGTTATGTTATGTTCTCCTCACCTTTGATCCTCTGATCCTGGGAGTGTTAGAGTGCCTGGGAGTGGAGCTTCCTCTGGACATTGTGCAGAATTTGTGCCCAAGGTCTGCTCCATAATATGGTTATGTTGCCCCTTTTAGAGTAATACTAAAAGCACAATATTATGTGTCAAACAGAGTTGGGCTTTAATTAATACTTCATGTCTATGTGACCTAGGGCAATTAATTTCTCTAAGCCCTTTATTTTTTAAGTGAAAACTGGGGACAGTAACCTAGCCTTTCTCAGACAGTTGCAATGATAGATGCTCATAAATTATTACTTGGATCAGTATTTTCAAGTGTTATGTTTGAAAAAAGAAGTTAATACAATAAAATGGCACATTATTGAAAGGTGGATTTTGATAAATTTCAGTTCTCTTTTGCATCCTCAAATAGAATTGGATACATTTTTAAGAGAATTGATTTCCAGAATAATATTGTGGATGTTAAAGATTGGAGCTCAGATAAAAAGTAGAATTGTGGGTAGATGTATTTAATGGTTTTAGTAAGCTATGAGCTATGAGAGCATGGAACAGGTTCCACTCAGGATGCTAAAGAGATTTGCTTTTTACACTTACATTGGGATGTAACTCCTCAGAAATATTCTTCTACCTTCTCAACTGAAAATTGTTGGCCCTCTTAACCCACTAAATAGAGGCCAAAATTCATAAAGACAAAACCCAATCTATGTGGATGTACCGTCAGCACCTAGAACAGCGCCCATGAATTGTCAACTCAGGGTAGCTACCCAGTCAAGGGGGTGGGAGGTAGAGTGGAAACACAGGTAAGGGGATAACACTTGAAATGTAAATAAATTTTTAAAATAAATAAATAAATAATAAGAATGAATGACTTCACAAATAGGCAACTTGGCATACATTAAGTGCCTCAAGCTCTGCTTAGAAGTGTAAGAAGGAGATGAACTGGTCTCACAGCTACCTAAGAGGAAAAAATAAAGAGTAAACTTCATGCCCTGCAGGCCTAGCTGTGAAGTCTTGAACCTCAGAGTCTTGGATTTCTGGGGGAAAAAACAAAGGGAACTTGTGCAGGCTGAATAATTCCATGTCACTAAGGATAAAGAAGAAAAAACTGAGACAGTCTCAGGCTGGCCTTAAACTTACACGATGAAATGTTTCAATCAAAGAGGAAACTGCTATACAACAAAATCCCCTTTAGCTTCTCTAGTATATTAGGAGATGCCCTTTTCACACCATGGAAAGTACCAAGAGCAACAGGAACTTTATGGCTAACCTGATCTGTATAACCACACATGGAATCTAAGAGGAAACACAGACTTACAGACTTTAACTGATAACTCTCTCCGTGAATGCTTCTCAAATTTTTCCTATGTTTTCATGTAAGACTAGGCACCAAAAGTCAAGGATGAACTGACTTTTCCATCCCTACAAGGAGGCTACATGGCATACCAAACATCTGATCTTTATAGTGCAATCATATATGTGTGGGAGAAAGGAGGGAAGAGAGAGAAATAAATAGATAGGGAGCTAGCTATGGGGAATCCAGATCACCTTGAAGAATCTACAAGGTTTTCGAGAAGCCTGGTACCTCTGCTGAAGCTTATGTCATATACAGAGGTCTAAGATGTATCATCTGCTACTCTGGGTTTAGCATGAACAAAGCCATAGTGGCATGAGCCATATGCTACATGCAGAAACACACACACACACACACACACACACACACACACACACAACAGCTCACTTAGAGGTTCTGCTGAAAGGGGAGAGAGGGCAAGACACAGAAGCCCTGTTTAGCAGACCAAAGAGTGTGGTTGAGGTCAATGATGATGGAAAGCCAAAGAATCTGGGGAATGTGACACCATATCCACACACTTAGAGGTAAGGAGAATGATATGTAAATTGAGACAAGTGGCCAAAGGTGATGTCACTCTGAAGCAGGAAAAGGAATAGGTCAAAATCAGTAAGGATGGCTAGAAAGAGGAATCAGGGAAACCCTGAAGTCTTTGTCTTAGAAAGAATTTCAAGCGTAAGTAAAATAGGATTAGATTTTAGCCATTATCTTAATTATATGTCTCCCTGTTGTAATAATAAAAAGAAACAAACAAACAAAACCTCAACAAAAATAACTTAAAGGAGAGAGGATTTATTTTGGTTCAAAGTTCTAGTGGATAGTACATTATGGGGGTGGGTGGGTCGAGCATGGTGGTAGGAGCTTGAAGTACTGGCCACAAGACATCCACAGCCAGGAAGCAGGAAGCAGGAAGCAGGAGGAGATGAATGAATGTTCTCAGCTAGCTCCTCCCTTTTTATGAAGTCTGAGACCCAAGCCCAAATGACACTCCTACTTTTATGGTCACAGGTATGCCTAGAGGCTTGTCTCCTAGGTAACTCTAGATCCTGTCAAACTGATGATACTGTCACAGGTATGTTGACTTAGAAACACCAAGGGAAAAACATCCATTTAAATTCACCCATCCATTAAAACTCTGTTGAGAAGTCCCTCTATCGGATTTCCCAAGTGTGAATTTGAAGGAAGAATTAGGAGTCACTGAGGATAGTAGGCACTGTCACAGCAAGGAAGCTCTTGAAGGGAACATGATGGGAGGCATGGGTTAAGTCACTGTGCTGGGAACCAAAAGCAAACCTCTGGAGAACACAGAATGTGTCAAGGAGGCAGAACCAGAGAGCCCAGAAAGGCACAGTCAGAGAAATCCAAGAATATGACTATGACCAAGGCCTTTGGAGCCTTCGCCCATTGTAAGGCTTCTTCAAGAATTATTCTTCAACAGAAAGCTAAGAAAGTCATGGGTTCTTCATTGCTATGAGAAAGTACCTGACAAGAAGTAACTTAAGGAACAGAGGCTCACACTCCATCATGGTGAGCAAGTCTCCATCCAGAAACATGAAACAGCAGTCACAGGGCATCTCCAGTGAGGAAGCAGGGAGTAACAGGTGCTGGTGCTCATCTCCATTTTCATTCAGCCTCAGGCCCCTGGCCATGAGAAAGGCCCATCACTATTCATGGTGGGTCTTCCCACCTCCATTAAATCTCTCTGAAAACACCCTCTCCTAGGTGAATCTAAATTCCATCAAGTTGGCAGTAAAGATTTACCATTACATGGAAGAGATGCTTTTCTAGAGCTTTGTTACTGACTGAAAAGAAATACATTACATCCATTGTTACAAAATCTAAAGTTTATGTTAGCATATGCTTTATCATTAAACAATGTGGTTACCTTTTCCTCATTTATGATTAGGTTTTTGTTGTTGTTGTTTTGTTTTTATGGTTATTTTGTCTTGTCTTGTTTTCCAAGGCAGGATTTCTTTGTGTAGCCATGGCTGTTCTGGGTCTCACTCTGTAGACCAGGCTGGCCTCAACCTCACAGACACCCACCTGCCTCTGTTTCCCGAGTGCTGGGATGTGTGCCACCACTGGTATGATTAGTATTCTTTACTCCTTATGTTAACTCCCTCCTGCTCACTTAAACCAGATGATGCAATTTGGTCAACATACACAGAGCCAAGTAGTCTCATTATAACCTTCATTTAGCATTACACATTGAATGTAATGAAAGCCAGTGAAAAATCGAACTTCTGGTCATTTCCATATAAGCCTGATAATTACTGGTTGAAGTGGGAATTTCTGGCTTCATTGGAGATTCAGTTGTGTCATCTGATGTTTCTCTGGAAGTTGTCTTATGAGAGGATGTTTTGCTGAAGCAGACACATGAGAGGGAATTTTTGCTGAGAATGGACTTGTGGTGTCTCCCTGGAGGCTGCCTGGTGAAAGGGCATATGATTTTTTTTTTCTGGAGGGGATCCTTGACAGGACATGTGATGTTTGGAAAGAATATAAGTATAACCCAACTGACAGTGGCCAACGCTCTGACATTGGCTCACCTTGCTGGTCTTTGCTGATGATGCTCTGCCATTGGTTCGCCTTGCTTTCTATGCTGATTGTTGCTTGTTGTGATTTCATAGAACAGAAACTCGACAAAAGAACTTCTGGTGGTGCTCTGGATGCTTCTTGCTGCTTTATCAGACTCATGCTGGTCAGCGGAGCCCCAGGGTTTCTTCTGGATCAAGCCAATGCTGCTGATTGGTGTTTAGTGTTTTGCTTATGGACTGAACTGCTGACCACAAGAATTTGGATTGCCCCAAAGAACTACTTGGAAATAGGTCCACGTCTCCCTTGTTATATTAGCCATCTTCCTCCCCTCCCTTTGGTCAATGGACTATAAGGGAGGTTGAAGAGCATTTAAGAACCCTTACTAAAAGAGGTTTTGAAAAAATATAAGCCAAAACTAGTTGGATAGATCTGGTTTAGGTTAGTTTTTTTTTTTTCTTTGACTATTTAGGGTCTGTATTCCTGTCTTATGGTAGCAGCATCTAAGTGTTTCTCGGAGAAAGTCCTTTTCTCATTCCTTGCTCAAGTGGTTTAGGGGGAGCTGACTTTACTGAGATTCCCAGAAAAGCCAAAGCGCCCACAGTTGATCAGGAAGACATTGTAGCTTATATTTGGCTGAGAAAAGAACATATGACCCCGTCAGAGGCAATGAGATAAAATGCTTGGGCCTCGTGGAGCAACCATGCCGCAGCACGCT
Organism: Montemys delectorum; assembly: GCA_019843815.1. Classification (NCBI taxonomy): domain Eukaryota; kingdom Metazoa; phylum Chordata; class Mammalia; order Rodentia; family Muridae; genus Montemys; species Montemys delectorum. The sequence continues at coordinate 30,196 of JADRCD010200076.1, forward strand.
TTGCCAAACCAGAAGCTAGGTGGATGTGCACCTGAGCCGCTGTGGTCCAACACTGTGGGTGGAGACTACTGGAGAAGGAAGCTAATGCAGGTAGAAAATGGAGACCAAGTGCTGTAGATGCTGATTGACACCAGGCCTCTGGACATCCCAAATGAAGCTAGCATACTTATCAGCATGAGCCAATGCGGTCTCTACTTGAACTTGGTCAGATCTTTATGAGTTTTTCCATTGCTTGTAACCACAAAGTCCAGGCGAAAAACTTAATTTCATCTTGGTATTCCCTGCTTCATCCTCCAGCAGGGAAGCAACTATCCAATGCCATGGCTGTTCCTAGCCGGCCCATCATTCATGCGTTTGCATGGCAGTCTCCCATGCTGTTTCTGCCTTGTACTCCTTCTAGCTCAGAGATCTGTTCCTCTCCTGAACAACTTGAACTCCCAGCCTCAGCAATGGACCTCACTGCTTCTCAGGGACTCTCTCTGTTTATTCTAATCACCTACAGCAGGCTCTTTCTAACCTGCCAGTTTGTCTGTTTGAATATGAAGAGGCAGGACTGGCTTTGAGCCACTTCTGTCCCCAGACTTGGAAAGTCCAGTGCCAAATTATCAGATTCTGGCCCCCACCCAGCACTACCGGTAGGTACACTCTGTTCCAGCTCCAGCCTCCTGGTCCCGAGCATCTAGCCTGCTGCTTTTTCCTTCTTGCCTCCTGATGGCAGGTTCAGCTCAGTGTTATTTCCAGTTCCATCATCTCTGTTGTTGATGTGTCACCTCTGACTTTTGCCATTTCCCTTCCAGTGATCTTGGGAATTTTTTAAAATCATAACTCAGTGATCTAGAGAACTCTGTCATCCTTTCACAACCTCACAGTAGCATTTACCGTTCTTCACATAAAGCTGTTTCTTCCTCTCCCACCTCCAGTCGAGGTAAGAAAAACCCTTCATAGCTGCCAGGGGAGGAAAACAACCACCTTCAGAATCATAGACAGGGAGAGGTTCTCTTCAGCTTTTTCCAAAAACACTGGGGAATAACAAAGGGACAAAACCTCCCCTGAGTACACATAATGACTTGGTCTCCCTTCTCCATTATTATTATCTTTCTCTTGTCTAATAAATATAAATTGAGTAGTCTTTTATGGGCTCTTCAAGCTCTGGAGAATTGAGCTGTAATCATTATACATTCCACAAATCTTTAATTGTCCATTACACACCAGGCACTGGGCTAATGGTGAATGAGAATGGCAAAATCCTCTCTTCATTCAGATCAAGACCCCCCCACCTCCATGAGGGCAGAGAAGAGGCCTCCACACATACATAAACAAATGAGTGAGTGAAATGTCAGTCAGGGAGAAGTGTTGCGTGACAATACAAAGGGGTAATGTGTCTCAGAGGCTGGGAACTACTGTGACAGAATGTAGCACTTGATCTAAAGCACATGAAGACTTGAGGCAGTGTCCCAGAAGGCCAGCATGGGCAAAGGTCCTGAATGTAAAGCAAGCTTGCTGTGTCAGTACAGGTTAGCAAGCTGCAACCCAGAGACCAAATCTTGTTGCCTCCTTCTCTCCCTCCTTCTCCTCTTCCTCTTCCTCCTCATCCTTCTGGAGGTGAAGAGTAGAGGGGTAATAGTGGTGGTATATTTAATATTTTTGTGTATGTGTGCATGAACTTGTTGGCATAGGTATGTGCACACACGTTTGCAGGAATGCATGCTGGTATGTGCATGTAAGTGCGGAGGCCAGAGGTAAATGTCAGGTGTCTTTCTTTGATCACTATCTACCTTTAACTTTTGAGGCAGGGTCTGCCACTGATGCTGAAGCTCATCAATCTAACTAGGCTGGCTGACCAATGAAATTAAAAGGTCTCCCTGTCTTTCCCCACCCCCTTCCCTGCCCCTCACCCCAGTACTAGGATTACAGGTGCAGAGTTTCTTACATGGGTTCTGGGGGTCCAAACTCAAGTCCACCAAAGTGACAAGCACTTTGCTGACTAAGCTGTCTCCCTCAGCACCCAGCCTATTTTCTTTATTCAGATATGCCATAAGCTAAGAATGGATTTTACATTTTTTTAAGTGACTAAACAACAAAACAATAAATGGCATTTCATGATGCATGAAAATTATGTGAGGTTCAAGTTTCAGTAACCATAAATAAGTTTTACTGGACCACAGCCATGCTCACTCATTAATGTATTTTCCATGGCTGGTGATTTTTCAAGCCTTTAGCTGGACTGAGCAGCTGTAACTGTATGTTCCTGTAGCAGAAAGTTTACAGACTCCTGCGTTGAAGGAATAGGAATACATCTTTCTAGGCTTGAGGAGACATTGAATTCATTTTAATTATGTGCATTCCCTTTGCTTTTAAATAACAGAAACCCCATGTCTCGCTGACTTAAATAATGTAAGCAGAAAGGAGCCATTTTGAACCATAAAGACCAGCCCATTAGCCCATGAACACTGATTAGTGACCTCAGTCAAAGCTACATGCAACAGAAGAATTACCTAGCTAAGCTCTGTTTGGCTTCCTGTCTCACAGAATTTTGAAATACGATACAGAAAACGTTGTTTTAAGCTATGACATTTTGTGGCAACTGGTTTACTAAGTTACTCAACCAGGACAAATAACGCCCCTCCCCTAAATGCTTTTCTGGTTAATTGACTAAAAGGACACTCACAAAATTGACTATATTAATCCCAAAAACACATTCAAATCTGACACTGTAGAGAAAAAAATGTAAACACATGGAATCATCCACCTCCCTTGAGTCAAGGAAGAAGGGAAAGTTCACTGATCATAGCTGCAAGCTGTGTTAGGTTTCTATTGCCAGAATAAAACGCCACGACCAACAGCAACTTGGGGAAGAGCGAGTTTATTTCATCTTACAACTCTCCGGTCATCCGCCATCTCTGAGGGAAGTCAGGTGAGGAAACCGGAGGCAGGGCCGAGAGCAGAGACCACAGAGGAGTGCTGCTTCCCTGCTTGCTCCTTCCGACTTGCTCGGCCTGTTCTCTCGGCTCTTCCTTTCCTGATGCCCTAAACAACAAAGACCCCCTTTGCTATGATGTTTCCTGAGCATTATTTTTGTATTGTAAAAATACCAACTGGGATTGGTTACTCCTTAACCAACTGTTCTCTGCATTTTTACCAGTTGTGATCTTCTTTAATGGTCTCGAACTGTTGCAAAGAGAAGTTTCTTTGTATGAGGGATGAGACCCATACTCATCTGTGAGTATAAGAATTAAATATTTAGAATGCAGTTAGGAATTACATTGGTTTAGTAAAGTAGCAGGTTGTAGTTTCTCCTTCAGTAACAATGATCTCACTAGCCCTGAGTAGTTGGCTAAGTTCTCAGTACCTTGAGTAGTCCTTAAGTCCAATTAGAGAGCTGTTGGCTACCATCAGGATATGTGCCGCTAGTGCGCCCATAGGGCTATCAAGCTTTGCTGGTTATTGTAGTAGTTCATAGGTGCCATTGCTAGGTAGGACTACTGATGGCTTCCCTTCTTTGGCAGCTTGTACAGCACCTGCAGGAAATATGAAAGCTTCCCTTCAAGAAGGAAGCTTTTGGGTCATGTATGGCTTGGTATCTCTTGAGTTGTGGGTCTGAAATGCATGGCATCTTCAACAATAGAGACTTATCTTCAACTTCTGGGAAGCAGCCAAAGACAAGAGACATAGCCTATATTGTTTTGGGGGAATCTCTTGGATCCGTGTGACCAACCACCGGAAATAGGATTTTGCATGCCTGGCACTGGGGCTTTTTGTTAGCTATTCCATGACTACTGGGGAGTAGCTCCCTTATTTTAACAACTGTCACAGATAATCCTAATCTTCCAGATCTCTAAACCATTGCTCTGGCAAGCTGGAAGTAAAATAGTTTTTAGACCTCCTATTTGGGCTAGAGATATAATTCAGTGGTAGAGTGTTTGCCTAACATACAACCCTAGATCCAATTTGCAACAAGGAAAGCTATGCAGAAGAGACAAAGATCTCAGTTCTGCCACTAACTGGCTCCTGGGACAAACCACTTTTATTGAGACCTCAGTGACCACTGCATTAGCTCTCTGACCTAGAAGCTCTCTGTAGATTCTTCCCACCCTCTCATTGTCACCTGGCAGCCACACAACACCTTTGTAACTATCTGTCCCTACTATCAGGAGACCAATAGGACTGTCGATCAAAGGGCTCTGTTGCTTCCAGTTGAGCCAATCAGATTCTCTCACTCACAGGAAATTAAATTTGAGAGTCTCTTCATTTCTGCTCTCCAATCTGTCCTGTGCCTTCTAAAACCTGGGTTTATTGTTTTGTTTTGTTTTGTTTTGTTTCTCTCTCTCCCCTTCCCCCCCTGGCCGCAGCTTTCCCTAGGGATCCATAAGCAACCCACAGCCTTGTAGTGAATCCTTTGTGTTGCTGAAGTGAGCCAGTCTGTTCAACTTTACAGTGAACCCAGAGTCTCTGAGAATCAAGATCGTTGATAGAGTGTTCTATATGATAATGATACCATAGTTTCCATTCTTATAAAGCCACTAAGAATGATCCTTTTGTGACAATGAGACCAGGCCATGGGAGATCAAGAGCATATTTGAATAATGACATCTTTGTTCCAGTAATCCTAGGAAGCAAAAAATAAAAAAAAAAATCTACAGTAGGATAAATGGTTATTCACTGTCTCGCTGCAATATCTCAAATTGAAACAGAATTTCAATTTTGGCTAAGTCTTTTTCTAAACAAGGATTATTGTTCTAGACCTTGAAAAAAGAAAGGATGAGGGGAAAAAAAGGAGTTTGGGGCTCAGTTTAAGACACCCACCTGCCCCCAACTTCACTTACCTCATATACACAAATGCAAGGAAAGCTCAAGTCTGGAAGTATTTTTGAAGAGGGCTGGAAACTGTATTTAGGATATACAAAGGAAATAGCTTTAATAAGTGATATCCTCCCTTAGCAGCCACCGTCCTATCCCTCTCGCATCTCTTAGTGGCAGTTAGCACTGCTGATGCCCTTCTGACTCTATCAGGCAGTGACTGAGCAGCTCCAGTGAACCAGGCACACATCACCTCATTTAACCCCTAGTATGCCCTTTAATGACAATGCCATTACCCCCCATTTGACAGAGAGAAAAGGAGAAGCTCAGTGAGATTAATCATAAGGGCTGATTGAGCCATGGGATCACTTAATCTGTGTCCTCATTGTTAGGTCTCAGTCACAGGACTAATGGCTAACTGAGGTTATCTATTTAACATATCAAAGTGGGCCTGGCTGCCATGCTTTCCCAGCATCTCTCCGTTCCCTACCTGTTATAGGGTATAGCTGGCATACCCTGCCCTCTAGCCTAACCTTCCCCAGTCCAGGGGCTGCGTGGCCTTTCCCCTAGATGCCCTTTCCCTATAAATATCTGGCCATTTGGTCTCCTTGGCCCTTTACTCTCCTGGCTCTCCCCTCTCCCATCTCTTCTCATGGCTCGGCTCAGGGTCATGTTCACTCTGGATTCTCCCAGATGTCTTGGCCTCTGGCTATGTTCTCCCTTTTATCTACAATAAACTGTCTCTTCCACCATACTAGGAGCAGCTACGTCCTTCCTTTTTCATTCTTATTTTTTCATTCACTCATCTTTTTCCAGCTCTTATACAATGCTCCTTTGCCTTAGACTGGAAGCATGCCCAGTCCAAGGGAACACAGTAGAGTGCTAAGTGAGACATTCCATCTCAAAGAAAACAGAAACTCATCTTACCGCCCCAAATCTTGCTTTGTATCCCTGACCAGACTATAATAAGTTTTCCCATAGGATTGCCAGGATGTACCCAGCACAGGGAAGGTATTCAATACATGCTTATGGAATCAGTGAATATCCTGTGGAGCCCTCAGACTGACCAGTCATCACAGAATGAAGAGAATGTGTAAAAGTCCCTTCCGGAGGCTGGAGATAGAGTGTGTCCAGCAGACATGAGGCTAGACTCCAACACCAAAGAGGAGGCAAAAAGGAAGGGGAGGGGAGTAGATAGGGGAGGGAAGGGGAAGGAAGGGAAAGGAAGGGGAAAGAAGGGGAAGGAAGGGGAGAGGAGGGGAAGGAAGAAAAAGAGAAGGAAAATCAAAAGAAGGGAATCACTTCTTGGAGAATGAAAACCCCTTGCTAACCTATTAAAGCCAGCCAACTTTAAAGTGTGGCTAAACCATCAAACAACACTGGGTGATTCCAAATCAAGAAGCCCAAAAGCTGGGCTTTATCTTCTGGATACAGCCATGCTTTGGCTTGAATTAATGAAGACCAAAAGCTTCCAACATTCTCCTGTGATCTGTATAGGCTAGAAGTCTGGGGTAGCTGTCCTGCCTTTCCCAGGGCAAGTTAATTTTCAAAGAGCTCGATTCCAGAGAGCATGCTCTCCTCCAGGACAGGGAGCGTCAGGTCGGTCTACGAACTAAGCAACTAAGTTTCAGAGCTTGAACTAAGCTTCGGCTGATTGTAGAGCTACTTTGTCCGTCAACTCTTCACGTGGAAAGATGCAAATGGGTATTTAACCCCCTGCTGAGCTTCCCTACCAGCGCCAGAGGGCTCCCTTGGTAGTCAGTCTCCTTCACTTACTACCATTTAGTTATGAGTCTCACCTTGAGGTTTCAGGCTGCGGCTTTGGCTGTGCCATGTAGTTCTTAAAGCCAAAGGGGCCTGGTTGGGGTATGATCATGTGTGTGACATGCCTAGAGCCATGCCAGGCATGTGACTAGGAATCAGAAAATGGTGGCTTCCTTGCAGTAGCAGCACTGCTGGCTTTCTTCACACAGGTTATGCTTAACAGTACGAAGTCTGATGTCTTCTTGTTCTAACTGGCAGATGTGAGCTGAAGGCATCTTTCAGTTAGCTAACTTCACAACTTAGAAACTGGAATGAATGCTATATGAGTGCCGTTCTGCTCTGATCACCTTTGGGGAAAGATTCATATCCTCTAAATCTATGATCATGTATTACACCTGCATTTGGTGTGTGTGAATACATATGTACATGTTGGAATGTGTACATACATGTATACTGATTGTGTGTACAAGTATGCAAATATATGTATATATGTGAATAATGTGAATACAGGTATTCGTGTGTGTGTATGTGTGTGTGTGTGTGTGTGTGTACACAAGTATCTGTATGGAAACAGATGTTGGTATAGAGATGTGTTCTAGTTTCATTTCTATTGCCATGATAAAACTCTCTGACTAAAAACAACATGGGGGAGAGTCACGTGGCTTACAACTCCAGATTACAGTCCACTATGGAAGAAAGTCAATGCATATACTTGGAGCAGATCACATTACATCCACGGTCAAGAGCAGAGAGACCAGGAATTAAGGCCAAACTTCTTCAAACAAAACACAAAGAGGAGAGAGATTACCCATGTTGCCCGATGGCTTTCATATAGCTTTCTCCTTCTTGTATAATTCAGGAGCCCCTGCCTATGGAATGATGCCACCCACAGTGGGCTGGGTCTTCCAACAACAACTAACAATCAAGACCTTCCCCAACAGACACACCCACAGCCTACTTGATCGAGGCAATCCCCTCAATAGATTCTCTCCTCTCGGGTGATTCTAACCATCATAGGTGTCTTCTTTCACTCACTCTTTGCTTCTTAATTTTAACCAAGGCTAGTTCTCTCACTGAACCTAGGGTTTGTGTTGTCTAATGTGCTAGATTACCCCAGAAATCCCTCTGTGCTGGTATTATAGGCCAAGCTACCCCAAACCTGGATTTTTAAAATATCAGTGCTAAGAGTCCAAATTACAGTCCTCATACTTGTATAGCAAGCCTTTTGTCCCCTGAGCTCTCGCCCCGCCTCCCTGAATTGTCTATTCTTACAAATACTACTCTGATCATTTATCAAAGAAAACCAGCGTTGACTAGGTGGCTGCCCAAACTTTCTGCATCTATTTTAAGATTCAATAGAATGCATGAAACAAGTTTGATGTTGAACAAAGTGAGAAGATGAAACACTACGCTGTCCTTTTTCTGGGCTGGAGGTCAAACCCTGTGTGGAACACACACTAGGCAAGTGCTGCACCGCAGCGATCCATCCCCAGCCCTCTTTTCCTAAAAACTACTCACAGTAAGCTGTTGTAATGCCCTTTCGGTCTCTTTTTCACCAGATCACTCGTCACTGGTTGGCAGGCTCAATGAGATAATTTCAAAGACTCAAGATACACTGATCATAGGCAGGCCACTTTGAATTAGAGAAAGAAAGAGGAAAAAAAAACTGTCTTGTTTTCTTTTTCTTTTCTTTTCTTTTCTTTTTTTTTTAAGCAAAGCCTTGCAGTGTTACCCAAGCTAGCCTCAAACTCAGGTTCCTGCCCCTCAGCCTCTAGAATAGCTATGGTCACAGACACCCACCATCTTATCTGGGAAATTTTAACGCTAATATGTGTTAGTCAGCTTTGTATCACAATGACAAAATGCCTGGGACACTAACTTATTAAAGAGGTTTATTTTGCTCTTTTGGTTTTGGGTGGTCTGGTGCACAAGTGATTGGATTCATTGCATTTTAGGTCTCTCTGGTGTGGCTACCAGATAGCAACCTGGAAAACCATGGCAGAGCAAATAATTTACCTTATGGCCAAGAAGCAAAACAAAACAAAAAATGAGGATCTATGTCCTTTGTTGGCATATACCCATGACCCGAGTATCTCCTACAAGGCCCTGCCTCCTAACACCACCACCTTAAGTGGCCAATTCTTAACACACAGGCCTTGAGGGGAAGGAGTCACATTCCAGATTTTTAGTTTCTTTGCTTGCTTCTATGACAAATACTTGATATGAAGTAACTTTAAAAGGGGGAAGGATTTATGTTGGTTCATGGCTTGGGGTACTGACTATCATGGTGGGGAAGGCATGGTGATGTCAACACTCAAGGATGTGACAATAGGGGCCTAAGGCTACTTGCCCATATCTCAGTAGACCAAGAAGCAGAGATCAAGGCTGCTGTTCATATGGTCTTCTCCTTTAATTGAATCTGGGTCCCTAGCCTATTGGATAGCACCACCCACTTCAGGGTGGGTTTTTCCTTCATGGTAAATCTTTTCTATAAACATCCTCATGGACATACCCAGAGGTGTGTTTTCCAAAGACTTAGGAAGTTTTTAATTCAATCAAGTTGACAATCAAAATTTACCATCACCCCAGTTATAGAAAGTGACAAGAGAATTTTTCTAAGGCTAGTTGGCTACAGGACCTCTTTGAGCTATTAGAATGCAGGCAGTGCTTTTGTATGAATTAGAATATACTTGAGCTTGTTAGCCTACTCTCTACCCATGACAGGTGACATTGATCTTAGCATGCAGAATGAGAAAAAATAACTTTTTGCTGTGTGAAGCCAATGATATTTTAGGATTACTCATTTCTGCATACCATCTACCCTGTCCTAACCCATCCAGCTGAAATTTAAATGCAGTTTGCAGGTTTGCACTCTTACTGTGCTGTGCCCAAGACCTCTCACCTGAGCTGCCTTCCAGAAGGCAGCAGTTTAGCGAGAGAGTGAACAAGGTTCTGAATTACAGTGAATGACAAAATAGCTCTAATTGACCAGCAGAAAGACTCAAAGAGGTGCCTTCTCTGTGTAGTGACAGAAAGAAGCAAGCCTCCTCACTGTATCCTCAGCAGGCTTTCCTCGTCTGTCAACAGACTACTCCAGTGACAGCTGAAGAGACTCCTCAATAGTCCCTCATCCCCAGGCACATCCCAGGTAAGATTGAAAGTGGGGGAACCACTCTCAAACTGAGTACACTTGGAAATATCATTTATCTAAAGGGGCCTCCCTCACAGGAGTATAGCATCTATTTCTGGAGAATACACAGAGAAAGGGTTCAAAGTCAATGCCAACCATTATCCATGTATCCATAGCAAGGAATGAGTGGTCTTCTAAGTATTGTTTTCATAGCTAAATGTATTATTTTAATTAAAACTCACATTGGGAGTAGAAATAAAGATCATTTATCAAGAACTTACTCTTTGGCATTATGAGTCAGAAGCTTACATTTGTCGCTTTATTTAATCCTTAGCATAAACGAATGACATAATGTACTGGGGCTCTCACAGGAAACAGAACCAATAGGATGGATGGGTAGATACACATATGCATAGGAAGAGATACTGGAAAATGGCACACATGGTTAGGAAGATAGCAAATCCTATAGTGTACAATCTGTAAGCTGCAGAACCAGCAATGTCAGTGATGTAATTCAGTCTGAGTTCAGAAGTTTGAAGAATAGAGTGGCTGATGGTGTGTCTCCCAGCCCAAGGTCTAAAGGCAGGAAAGAATGGAGGCCCTAGATCCAGCAGAGAGTCAATACATCTTTCCTTGGTCTTTGTGTTCTATTTGTAGTCTCAGTGATGCCCACTGTGGTGATCAACATTGATTGCCAGCATGACAGGGTTTCGAGTCACCCGTGAGATGAGTCTCTGGACACACCTGAGAGAAACACGCTTAACCTCTGGGCCTGCATGCCAGGGATTTTCATGATTGTGTCCATTGAACTGAGAAGTGGGTGGTACCTTCTGGAGGTGCTCCAGGCATCAGGAGGTACAGGGGGAAAGCTTTAGTTTCTTTGGCCTTTCTAACAGGAGCTGAGGGCCAAGAGCTCTCCAGAAGCTCTCTCAGTGCTAAGGGATCCAGTCCAGGCTCGTGGACTAAGTAGCCACTGGCTTCTCAGCCTCTCCAGTATGAAGACAGTAGCTGTCGGACTGCGAGGCTATCTCATGCGAGGCCCCTTTCAATATGTTTAGTATGTTAGTCCTGTTCCTCTCAAGAGCCCCAACTAACACACCTACCCACATAGGGAAGGGAAGAGCTTCCTTATCCTTTATACCATCTACAGCTAATTCCTTCTAGAAATATCCTTCTATGCACACCAAAAAAAAAAAAAATGACATTTTACCAACGATGTGGACATCTCTTGTCCTATTTGAATCAACAAATAAATTAACCATCACAGGAATAACTATTATTATCTTTTTACAGATTTTTTTTTTAAGTAGCTGAATAGGGTCAAATAAATAGCCAGAGTTTAGTCAGCCTAGGAGCTGAAGCTGGAAGAATTATGTAAACTCAGGACATTTCCCCTTACTCCCCCTTCTGGCCACAGAATCATATCTCCATCCCACTCCCAAGACTTCTTTAAGAGTTCCCTTTTCTTCATTTCACTGCCAGCGACCTGATGACATCATTTCTGGTCTGACACCAATTCTACTCCAGTATGTTCCCCCAGGAGAGCCAGGCCCCCAACACCTGCGATTTCTTCCTGTCTCTGCAGAGAAGATCCTGGGAAACAAACCTAAGAAAAACAGCAAAAGAAAAGTGATCCAAGAAGAAAACTGCCCTTGGGATAGAGGAGAGACATTTTTGTCTTAGATAATTGTGAGTGATTAATTAGCATCTGTGGGAGAGAAAAGCTGATCTAGGCCTGTGGTGCAAATCAACACTGTGAGACCAAGGAAGGGCGCTAGCAGAGGCTCCAACCAGGAAACAAAGCACAGGAAGCAGCAATTCTTTCTATTTTTTTTTTCAATGTCCAGAACAAAGCGAACGAGAAGCTTGGCAGGATAAAGGATCACCATTTCATATTTCCAGTGGAAAAAGCACTTTGTGCTCAGCGCTGAAGATATGTGGGAAGAGGTGAGTCATGAGGAAGGTACGAAATAGTGTTCTCTTTCTGAGAATTATTATTTGACTCTAGCCCTCCTGTGCTACTCGATAGAAAGCCAAGAAGGGAAGAATAGTCTAGTGCTGCTTATTATGGGATGCTGAGGCACTATACTTTCACGAATCCCTCCCTCCTTTACATATTGCATTCTTTCTTACTAAATTCCTCTTCCACTCCTCTTGGTTTTTGTTGTTTTGTTTTTCTTTGGGGGAACAGGGTCTTATCATGTAGCCTAAACTGGCCTCAAACTATGTAGCCCAAGTCTGGCCTTGAACTCATAATCTCCCTCCCTTAGCTTCCCAAGCACAGGAATTGCAGATGTGTACCACCACACCTGTATTTTCAAATGTTTACTTATTTTTCTCTTTCGACTGCTCCTGGCATAGGTCATCCTCTGTGCTTAGCCTAGAAACCACTTCCTCAAAGGTACTTTCCTCGGCTCCATCCTGGGGCAGACTTATCTATCTAGTATCTATCTATCCTCTGTTCTTTATTACTAACATGATTCTGATTAAGGTAGAACCGGGGAAGGTTCCAGAACATACAACTTTTCCTGGCCTCTCCTACAGTGGTAAGTAGCCACAAAACATACTTCTAACATGAACAGAAGTTGTTAGATTATATTTCTGGAAATTTTCCCTAAGAGAGATACCAACTCAACATGCAAGCTAGTTCTGTCCACAAGTGGCTTTTTTTTTCTTAGCCATATTAAGATAGATGGAACTTTTGAATGCTTGTAACCAAGGTCATATTCTAACTATGGCAGACTAGAAGTGAGAAGTAATATGCTGAGATTATGAGCTTTGCCTCCCTATGTGGAAAAAAACAAACTCCAAATTTTAGCAAAATCTGATAATCCTGACCCCGGTTAATGAGCGTGCCTCCTTGATTTCTCTCTCGAAAACTCTCCTCCATGGACTTTACAATGATTTAATAAATAGGTTAACCCTCTTACTAGTGTCTGAGCTCTATGCTCTCTGGGACTTGACCTCCTCTGCTCACCATGCCCAGAAAGCTAAGCAGAGTAGATTCTGTGACAACCAATGGATTCCATTGATAATGTCCCTGGATAGCTGGGGAAAACCCTTGGAAGGAGAGAGTCATCTTGAAATATCCAAAGAGACAAAGGAGAGAGAACATGATATGTCTGCCCTTTCAACTCATCTCATTTCTACTGTCATTTTTAATCCTCTGGGCTGAAGTTTTATTCAATTTGGTTTCATTTTCATTGTTTAAGATAGTATTGAGGTAGGATAGTATTGAGGTAGAACTTCACTATGTCACCCTGGCTGGCCTGGAGCGCATTGTGCAGGCCAGGCCCTGTGCTGAGAGTAAAGGCAGATGCCACAATGCTCAGACCTAGTATGAGTTTTTAAAGGAAACCTCTGTACCCTGTGATAGGTTATTTCTCCTCCGCCACCAGTGAAAGGAGCCAATTAAAACTAGGTTAGGTTATATTAAAGACAGGTTTACCGGGAAGCTGCTCTCGGGTGTGTTCACTGGCCTCAAGATCCGAGGCTGGGAAGTCACCATGAGGAAGGGAGGGGAGGAGGGAGAGAGAAAGAGAGAAAAGGACATGTAGAGAGAAAAAGATGAGGAGAAGAAAAGAGAAAGATAGAGGGAAGGGGAGAAAGAGAGTGGGAGAGAGAGCAAGAGAGAGAGGAGAGAGAAAGAGATTGAGTGTGCAAAATGTCTGGATTATATAGGGAAGAGCCTCTCAGGGAAAGGTAGCCCAGCTCCTAGGCTAGAAAGTTCAGGGTTGGGGGTAAAGTATGTCAGGTAGGGACTGAGGGATGCTGGGAGAACATAGAAGCCAAGTCTGCTTTGTTATGTAAAATATGTACCCCAGTCCCTTGTCTCAGGTCTGAAATCAAACACTCTGACATAGTGTAGACTCCCCCCAGAAGCAGGTCTGGTAACAAGCATTTGAGCACACCAAGAAAAGACTGGGACAACAAGAGAAGATAAGAAGGCAACTGGATATAAATGTGCTATCAAGCAGTGAAGATGGCAAGTGCCTGGAGCCTAACTCCTCACTAAACAACTCCAGGAAGCAGAGAGCCCCTTCCAGTGCAGGGGGAGGGACCTGGGGCTCACATACCAGCATCTATTACTGACAGCTTGAGGCCACTCTCTCTTGTTGAGGCTTGGTCTGTTGCTGTGCACTGCAATGCTGAATTCTGTACCCAAAGGTCTAGGCCTACAAGTGAATTCTCATGTTTAACCAGCCTTTGTTGGCCAAACCTTGCTCCTTAATTTGAAAGTGTTGAGATTTGGTCTGTTACTATGTAGTGTAATGCTAAATACTGGCCCTGGTTGCCTCGGGGATGAGGAAATCTGTTGCAGCATTTTCTCTGTCCAATCACATTAGGGCAGTGACAGGTCTGTGATTGGACAGGAATAGGGAGGCAGAGCTAGAAGTTTAGGAATGAGAGAGGTCGGAGGTCAGAGGAAAAGCAGGAGAGGCAACATGGAGGTAGACGAACAGGACAATGATCCACACTCCACGTGGTTTTAAACAGCCAAAAGTAGCTAAAATTTTTACAAGGTTAGAATAATTGGGTTAAAGCATTATCTTTATCATTTAGCTCTGAAATTATCGTATTGGCATCTTGTAAATTGTGATCTTATTGATATGTATACCTGATTGGATAATTAAGCCTTAAGAGTCATGTTTCTACCGGGTAACTAGGCGATAGATGACTGATTGTTGAGGGGGGGCGGGGGGCGTTGCATGTAAGGGAGATGAACTCACTAGCTGGAAAGAATAGCAGAACCCTGCCGGGACCTAGTGTTGAGGCCGGTCAGTACGGGTACTAGAGTGGTGGTCCGGCGGGAGAGGAGAGTATGAGGGGTGGTCTTTTTAAATATTTCCCACTACAGAGATCCTCACAGAAACCAAGTGCAGCCTATGAGAGAGATAGGTAAGGTTTCGGTTCTTGGACTTAGGGTCTGAGGCAGGAGACCCTGGAGGGAGAGAGGAGAAAGTGAAAAGAGGAGAAGACACCATGGAGTAAGTGAATCCTAAAAACCTGGCCGTGAGGACTGGCCAATTTGAGTAAGAGTGGCCCAGGTGACAAATGGTAAATTATAACTCTGGCTTCTCGACGGTGAAGTAGATACTAATAGCTTGGAGGAGAGATATCTGCCCAGCTCTAGTGCTTTAAAGGCTTATCATAAATATAAAGGTCTTGTGGCTTTTATCTGGGAACTAAATTATCTAAGGTGGGGTAGAAACCCCTGGCTAAATATTTTCAACAACACTCTCTGGCTTGCTAATAGTTTGGTAGCCTTCGGGGCAGGAAGAAGGGAACTGTGGTTTCTGAAAAGTCCCTTAAGCACGGAGGGGTGGGTTCTGTCCGTCAAAGCGGTTCAGAACTCCCCAAATAGGGTTGTCCAAAGGGCACTGGCAGGCTCTCCTGCAACCCTGTGAGCCAAAGTCTGTAATCAGTGTCATAGCCCACAGGTATCAGGGGACCTAGGTGGCTTATGGACATTTATCCTGTATTTAAATTTATTTGAAACATACATGTATGTGCATATGGAGGTCCAAGGACAACCTTGGATGTGAGACCTTGGTTCTACTGTTGTTTGCCGCCATGTCTCTGTCCTCTCTAGCTCTCACAGAGGAATTATACTGTAATGACAGATACATGCTACTGTGCCCAAGTTGACCTGGAGATTAAACTGGGCCCTTTATGCTTGTATGACGGGGACTTCACTCACTGAACCAGCTCCCAGCCTATTTGCTTGCTTGTTTGTTTTGTTTTAAAAATCTAAACTAGTAATTTGTTACATTTTCAATTTCCTTTCTATTTAATGTTTAAATCATAGCCATTTTGTGGTAATAATATAACTTAAGAACGCCAAAGAAATTAATTTTATAAGATGATCCACGAAGTAGATTGAAAACTGTAACAGTACACTAGAATTGAAAACCAATGAGAAATCGCCAAAACTTAGAAAAGTATGGAGGATATTTAGTTATTTGCAACTTTTGGGACTGAACTCAAAGCCTTGTACCTGCTAGTGAAATGCTCAACTACTGAGTTACGCCACTCGCCCTGATATTTATTATCTACTAATACCCAACGCTTTCCTTGCACAGGAGAACAAATAGGAAGAAGCAGAGGAGCCACAAGTCCCACACGTGGGAATCTCACCAACAGCAGGGTAATAGTGGCTGCGGGTTTTAAGCACTTGAGCTTAGCACAACCTTGCCTGCCTTCCTCGAAAAGCTCCACTGACCTTCAGAAATGCGTGTGTAACAGCAGACAACTGTGGGTGAGGGGGAAGGTCAAGATGCCAGGACATCTTTCCGGAAGTTTTAAAAGAAAGGAGAGCATTCCTTGAGCTTTAGGGAAGACAGGAAAGAGACGTGAGAAGGATCCTGGCCTGTCAGCAGTCACCTTGGGTGACCGATCCCTCACTCCTGTCCTGTCCCACGTGGGCTACAGAGCTGAACTGGCCATCTGGAAGCAGGAAGGATGGAGAGGAAGTGAGCCGCTCCTGAATGCTGCCAAGCTGTCCCCAAAATATGCCGTCTTGAGTGGCTGCCTTATTGTGTAAGAAGACATAAAATCCAGATGGTGAGTTTCTGGATTTTACGTTCCTATAGAGAAGTCACATTTTCCAGCACATCCTAACTCCATTTGGTGTGTATGTGTGACGACCAAATGTCATTAACAAAGGCCAGGGATGAAAATAAAGACCCAAGACATCACCTTTGATTGGCTCAACTCTCTGTCCTTAGATTGACTGTGTCGTGGGTTGACTGTGTTGTGGGTTGTAGCCAACACTGGGCTGCATCCGGTGCTGTGAATCCCTAAAGGAGGATTCACACATGTCAGCACAAGTCTGGACTGACAGAAACATCAAAGCTAATCAAGGGACAGTCTTATCCAAGGAACCACAGACTAAGGACAGAAAACTACCCAAATGATTGACTCAGAAAACAAATAGATCCTTAGCTGCACCTGACTTAAGTTTGCATGTCAATTACTTTTCTAGGGGTACAGAATGCCATTGTAGTCTCTGCTCACATAACACCCCATCCTTCTGCTTTCAAACTGTGTCTGTCAAGCCTGCAAGCACTGAGCCACCATGTCCTTGAACATGGTCCTGGGTCCCGGACATGCATGCACATGCATGGGTCCTGGAACCCTGACTAAGGGCATAGAAGGAATGAAAAAAAAAAAGGTAGACACACATACAGAGAAACAGAAAAGCTGGGGTCGGGTGGCCTGGGCTCTGGGATGGAGAGGCCACAGCACCACCCTCCGAAGCCCAGCATGTTATTATATAGAGCTGAGTAGGGAGGTGGGGTTTTTGCACATGGCTGAACATGGAGGTGGGGTTATTAAATACAGATAAACAAGGAGGCAGGATTACTACACACAACTGAACAAGGTTACAGGTTTAGCTAATCTTAGTAGGAGCAGTCCTCTCTGTAGAAGATCCGTCTTTGGGTCATAAATAAAAGAATGGAGAGAAAGTTACTGTGGGCATTTTCTGTTGTTTTTTTGATTGGTTGGTTGGTTTTGTTTGTTTGTTTGTTTTTCAAGACAGGGTTTCTCTGTATAGCCCTGGCTGTCCTGGAACTCACGCTGTAGACCAGACTGGCCTGGAACTCAGAAATCCACCTGCCTCTGCCTCCCAAGTGCTGGGATTAAAGGCGTGCACCACCACCGCCCAGCTTACTGTGGTCGTGTTCTGCACACATTCAACACTCACTCTCAGACCAGAAGAAGGCTTTGCCATCTCTCTGAGCCTCACCTGGGTTGTGGAAGGCTTTGCCAACTGTCCATAGGTATTTAAGGAAGAGATTGTTAAGACCCTGAAGGAGGAAACCAATCTTCATGTCAGACAATCAGGGACCAAGAAAGGAATCAAAGTGGGCAGTCTCTGTGGGAGCCTTCAGCGCAGTGGTTCTCAACCTTCCCAATGCTGGGACCCTTCACTATGGTTCCTCATGTTATGGTGACCCCCCCACACCATAAAATTATTTTGTTGCTACCCTATAACCGTGATTTTACTACAGTGATGAATTGAGACGTAAATACCTCATATGCAACCCCCAAATGGACACCAGGGTGAGAAGCAATGTAATCCGGCAGGTGCTGGGGAGAGCAGAGGACATGATGTGACCTTGTAGGGTAAGAACTATCCCAGAACCAAACTAGAGAAGGGGAACCCTTCCTCCTTAGGTTTGAAACAGGGACAAATGGCTGAGGTGCCTACTACCTAACATATCAAAGCAGAGCTGACCACTGGGTTCTCCCTGCATCCCTCAGTCCCTACCTGTCCCAGGGTCCTCCAGGCTGGCATACCCTACCCTCTACCCTGAACATCTCCAGCCCAGGAGCTGGGTTTCCCTCCCACAACTGTTCTTCCCTATATAAAATCCAGCCATTTGGGTTACCTGGTCCTTTTTCTCTACTCTCTTTGGGCCTCCTGGCTGCTGCACCTGGTTCCCCTCTCTCCTGTTTCCCTTCTCCCCCAACCCCATCCTCACATAGTCCTGGTCAGGGTTATGTCCGCTCAGGACTCTCCCAGATCTTCCTGCCTCTGGCTATGCTTCCCCCCCTCCCCAGGTCTATAGTAAACCGCCTCTGCCACACCCAGGAGCAATCACGTCCTTTCTTTCATTTCTTGTTTTCATTCAGTTCTCTCTCAGCGGTAGTGTTACAGAACTGCATACCTTCCTCCTCCTGGATGCAGGCCACTGTGTTTTCTTTTTTCCTCCAAGAGGCAGACAGCCCTGGCTCTTGTCTCACTGCCGGACAAGCTGATGCTGACAGACTTAGTCTGAGTGTTGGCCTTTGACTGTGGGTTCCTCATCAACCTCACAAGAAGGACGTGTAAGGACAGAGATACTAGTCTCAAGAGGATCAGTCTTCAAAGTAGAGTCTCCTCTTCAGGGAACAGAACATATGAACCCCACATTCTGCCACCCAGCCTGCAGAGATGTGGAGCTAGTTGTCAAGCTTTTGGGGACAGACAAGCAGACAGATAGAACATCTCACGTGGTATTGTTCTGAGACTCCAGGGGAGAAATACACAGAAAGTGCACTGGCCAGGACAGGTATGCTAAGATCAAAGGAAAGCTCCCGTGAGTGTGGGGCTTCTGCCGTGGGTGTTGGGACAGCAATTGTATTTGGAGTGGCAAATGCAGCTGTGAACTGAACCATCCATCACTTCATTATCCTAAAGGAAATCAAACAAAATCCAACTGCAAGTCCCATTCAATCAGACTCCCAGGAGACTCAGCCTCAGTTACTATCGGTGTTCCCTTACTCACCAAGGTTCTCGGAGTGCCCATGCATTAGGGAGACTCTAACTGACAGACTCAGGAGCCTCCTCATGGGTACTGGACACCTGAACCCTGCACTTGTTCAGTTCTGAGGTACAGGAGTCTCACACCTGGGACCTGTCTTCCATAGCTCCAGTGACTCTCTTTTCTTTGTTCATCTGAAGTCTCACAGACCCATGAGAATGCCTAAGGACCTGCCACTCAACAGTCAGGTAGAAAGACACACATGACATCACCTGCTCCTTCCTGGGAGGAACAGCAAGCACTTCAGCTGCTCATGACATCAAGGGTCTCTTCATCCATCAGACCTCTTCACCCTCGCCTCTCCGGCATTCCTGCACCCCGGGGTTTACTCCTGAGCTTGAGGAAATGACTCAGAAAAGGAATTCACCTGGAAGTATTTCTAATTTAATCAGCCCATCCTTGGCAAGTGGAGGAAGGCTAGGGAAGAAAGGAAGAGATTAGGGTTGGAAAGGATCCAGAAGGTCTGGGGAGATGGCTCAGTCAGGAAAGTGCTTGCTTCATAAGCTTCAGCCCCCAGGTCTGATTTCCCAGAACCTACATTTAAAAAGCCTGACCCTGGTGGCTCACCCGAAAGCCCAGCCCTGCGGAGGTGGAGACTGGAGGATCCCTGGGGTCTGCCAGCCGGGCAGTCTAGCTGAAACAGTGAGTTCTTAAGTTCACTATGAGACCCTGACTCAGTTAATAAGAAAGAAAATGAGTGAAGAAGACGCTGCCAATGTGATAAGAAGGGAACCTCTGGTCTCCACACTTACACACACATATGTGCACTTGCATATACATGTGCAACACAAATGCATACACACCCATAAACACACACACACACACACACACACACACACACACACAAAGCAAATAAAAACGGTCTGCAAAAGATTGGGCTCTAGGCCAAGAGATGATTCCAGTGGTGGAGGTTAAAGCCATAAATGCTGAATGTGAACATAGCTACAATCCTCTCTCAGTGCAAAGTGTCCTCTCTGTGTATGCTTGAGAAAGCCTCGTGGCTGTTGATGGAGCTTCAGTGTTCCAGGCTTTCTGTGCTGGACCAGGAACTCCTACTGGGACCCTTAGAAGACGCTGCCTGTGCCCATCCTCTGCATGGTCCTTCAAAGGTTCCATATGCCACACTCCTGGTTTCCATTTAGGAAACCACCCAGCCTGCACCAGGGACGGGTGCACGCAGTGCAAGGGTGGCCTCACAGTGGTATTTGGCTGCACCAGGGACAGGTGCACGCAGTGGAAGGGTGGCCTCATAGCTGGGCCATTAAGGCAGAGGGGTCTTCAAACTCAGCCACATGTTGGTGTAGGCTGCTTGTTCTCAGTGCTCGGATCCCCTCCCCTGAGAAGTGGGGAAGGGTCTGAGTGAAAAGACAACTGACCTGACTTCCTCTGGCGCCTGTGCCCAGGTGTGGCTTTTCTAGAGATGCCACAGCCAATAGCTGAGCTTGCAAGGCCCTAGGGCAAGAATCTCCTATCTATGCTTCAGAGCTCTTCTGGTGGCCTGGCTGTACCTTCTTAGAACTATTGTGGCACTCTTCCCAAGCAATCCCTCTCCACCCTCTTAAACAGGCATGAGACCCACACAACTGGGAGCGTCTCACTCCAGCTCCTGATTCCTCCATTTTCTGCAGATTTCTTCTCAGAGAGCACACGCCAGCTAGGGAATTCTCAGTGAAAACAGGTCGAGAGATGGGACCTGGGAACTGCCTCATTCAGCATCCGGGATTCAGAGAGGATCCCTCAGTAGATTGTGGAGTCCAGGAAAGTTCTTGCAGACAGAGGTAACTAACTGCTGAATTTCCACAGTGATGTGATCACCCAAGGAAGGATTCTAGCAAAAGAGAACAGCCTTGCTAATGTGACAAACCAGGCATTCTGAAAGATGCTGAGACGGAGCAGCTCCCACTATAGTGTGTGTGTGTGTGTGTGTGTGTGTGTGTGTGTGTGTATGTGTGTGTGAGAGAGAGAGAGAGTGTGTGTATACATGTGTGTATGCGCACTGTGTGCATGCATCTGTGTGTATGTATGCATGTGCATATGCATGCGTATGCATGTATGAATGTGAATGCATGCGTGTGCATGTATGTGTGTTTATATGCGTGTATACATGTGTGTATGTGCACTGTGTACATGCATTTGTGTATGCATGTGCATATGCATGTGTATGCATACATAAATGTGAGTGTGTGTGTGTGTGTGTGTGTGTGTGTGTGTGTGTGTGGACACAGCATATCTATGAAAGAAAACCTCAAGTTTTGGTCCTAGGCACTTTCCATCTTTTGTTCGGCAGGGTCTCTCACTGGCTTGGAACTTCACCAGGCAGGCTAGGCGAGCTGGCCAGCAAGCTTCCAGAGGATCCACAGCCTCTGCCTCCTGTCATGCCATCATTTGGATTGCAAACACATACCACTGCAGCCAGCTTTTTACATGAATTTTATCCGAATTCAACTCCTTCATTATCTGAGGCACACCCCCAGCTTACTAAACTGTTCTGAAGCTCAACAGAGGGAAGAGAAACTAAGCCTTCAACTGGAAGGCTAGTGGCCTACACACAGGGCCCTTCCTTCATTAGAGGAAGACCTAGCATGGCTGAGGAACCTGGTAGACCGGTTAGCTCCAAGCACTCTCAAATGCTCAGCCTGGATCCTGACTAGAAAACCTGGGCTCCGAAGTACGGATACACACATCTGTGTGAGTATGTTGAGCTTAACCTAAGGAATTGACTTTATTCCCCACAGGTGTTTCTGTACCTCAGAGAAGAAAGACTCACCCCTTCTTCCTAGGTGATGCTGCAGAGACTTCGCCTCCACAAGGAGCAAGTACCCTGGCCTCTTTGGCTGTCTTCACCTCCTAGAGCCTTGAATGTGCCGGATCTGCTACTGTACAGCAAGGTCTATAAGAATTAGCTAGCTGGTATGAATGGAGCCAAGGGCGGCTGTCGGCGATTCGTCAGGATTAAGTCACAGTCAGCACGGCACTGAGTAAAGAAGCCACGGCTTTGGAGTACGTTCTTGGAACATTCTGTGAATGTGGGTACAGAATGGAAACTAGAAAAGGGGTGAGAGGCAAGGAGAGAGGCGTTGAGGAAGGGCGACCTGAAAACAAAGACAAGCGGTTGGAGGCTGGAAAAGGAGGCAGGAGGCTGGTGGGGAAGAGGAGAGGAGGCTCAACGACACTAAAACTGATCATATTTGAAAATGCTACAGTGAGGCCTACTACTTCACATGTTAATTAAAAATTAAGACCAGGCGGGGTGGCACATGCCTCTAATTCCCAGCACTTGGGAGGCAGAGACAGATCTTTGTGAGTTCAAGGCCAGCCTGGTCTACGAAGTGAGTTCCAGGACAGCCAGAACTGTTCCACAGAGAAACTCTGTCTCAAAAAACAAACAAAAATACTTAAAAATAAATAAAAATTTTAACTTTATTAAAATGAAAGCAAAACCAACAGAAAACTACTGTCAAGAACTCCTAAAGCTGGAGTAAACTTGTTCTTACCACAGTTTTACAACTCCAAGATGGCTGCTGGCGACCTCCTCGTGAAGTCTCTTTCCACTGAGCATGGGCCAGACTTCTAGTATAATGTATGATGCTGCAGAGGTGAGAAAATGCCACTTCCATGACAACACTGGTTTAATCTTGGTTTATCTGACTCATTCTGTCTTGGCCCAGGAAATCCAGAGAAGCTCACTGGAAAGACTGTGTGGAAAAAAATGGAGTTGGGAGACCCTCCAGAGGCCTGAGACAAGCCAGGGACAGCTAGCATAACTGCCAGCCATAAAGTGAGCCTTCTGACAATCTGATCCCACAGCATCCCTGAGCGGAATCATCTAGCTAAAGAGCTCCTAGCTGGACCCAAGGAAACTGTGAGACAGGGCTAGCTTCTCAAGCCACTAGGTAACAGGGAATTTGTCCCCCTGCAATCAACAGAAAACCCAACAGTTCTTGGAAACCTGAAAAGACTGATAATTCATATTGAACAAAGTAAAAAAATGAGGAGCTTGAAAGTCAGTTTTCTTCTGTGAAGAGACGCTGGGCAAAGCAATGATCATCATCGCAGGGAGCGCAGCAGTTCGAAGGCTGACTTGGTACTTACTGGAGCAGTGGCTAAGCTCTTCCATACTCATCCACAGGCCAGAGGCGGGGTAAGGAGGAAAGAGAAAGCTATAACTGGGAATGGCATGAGCTCAAACCCAAAACCCCCGTGGTAGTGAAAGGGGAAACAAAACCAACAGAAGTGAAGCCAGAGGATTGGGCTCCGTGAGAGGGCCCAGATACACCATTAGTCACCAGGGGTTCCAGCATCACTGAAGACCTCAGCACGGGCTCCCCTCAGCAGGCTAGAGGTAGGCAAAGTGCCGGACTAGTCAATATCCACGGGAAAGGCCCTCCATCCTTAGGCCACAGTGTCCAGGTGTGTTAACCATCAGGAGCCAGTTCTGGAAGCATTTACCATAATGACTGGCAAATTTGGAGAGATCCACCTTCATGGAATTGTGAGGACGGTTGTTTTTAGGTGTCACACAGAACAACATCCTTTAAGGAGGAGATTAATGTTAATACCTCCCCCC